>JAYMTN010000019.1:0-28066 GCA_036897425.1 Erodium trifolium
TAATATTGACAGGTAGTTAGGGGTATTTTCGTCATTTAACAAAAAAACTAACAGCCCAACTGACGGAAGGGGTTTTGGGTTAAAACATGAAACTTCAGGGTATGCATCGATATTTATTGAACTTCGGGGTAATCATCGATTAAAGGTGACAACTTCAGGATATGTATTTGTAATTTACCCTTTAAATTATATTTCACCTAACTTCAGCTTTCAAATATGCCAAACACGTATCAGACACCCAATGATATGACAGTTTTTTTCTTGACTAAGTAGGTCCTCTCCTGGCCTTCTGATATCGTCATCAATAAGATTTCCACCGTACCACAGATTCACCCATTATATTTTCATTGAGTTCTTATTTTTTCTGCTGATAAATATATTTATTGTCTTCTGCTTTTCACCATTGAAGAACAAAAGAAGTTAGGAACTAGAGATTCTTGGTCGTTGGCATTTGCCAGCTGTTGAACTGGATGTGGACCCTAACTCCATTATAACTTATTCACATTTATACCAAAGTAAACAGGAGGTATAAACACAGTACATTGGCTTCTCACCACAGATATTTCACTGGTTGTGGTTAAGCCTTTTCTTGTTTTTTGTTGGGTATATATTTTCCAAACTAAAAAAAATCAAGAAACCAAGTAAATAAAACTATTTAGCACAGTTTGTTTTGAGGAAATAATGTCAATTTTTAATCGAGTAACGAATATATATTTGATGAATGTACTTGATAAACAATAATGTTACCGATTTTAAATAACACAACATCAAGTGAAAAGTTGAACATTGAACATTAAGATGTCTCCTTACAGATATTTAGCGTAATTTCATAAGTACAATCTTTGATTTCAATTATTATTATTATTATTTTGTATCACTTTTCTCTCTATGCACAAATCAATATGAGGGCCTAAAGTAACAGACACTTATTCAGGCCCAACCGAATCCAATCTAAACTTCCATTAACGAACCTTAAAAACAAGATTGATTAGCTAATTATGGAGTTTCACATAATTTAACGAGGAATGGATCGAATCAATGGTATCTCTCTGACTCTATCGCTTCAGATAAAACGAGAGCAGACCTTGGTTTTGGGGCTCCTCCACATCCACAACAGTCGCTGCTCCCTCTTCTCAAATACTCCATCTTTTTCAGATTGAAGGCATAGTAAACAAGCACAAATGGTCATTGTTGCTGTAGAGACAGAGTCTGGTCCTTGTCCCATGTCCTCCCTGCCTGTCTCCACCCATGCTTAGCCTTCTGGGTCTTACCCATTTCACACGCTCTGCTATTGGGGAGGGCTAAAAACGTCAACTTTGGTGGTGGGGGATGAACATCAGCGGCGGCGGCGGCGGCGGTGTTGGGGCGGTGAGTTCTGGGATGATGATGATGAGGTCTCCGTTCACAGTGTCGCAGTGGCAAGAGCTGGAGCACCAAGCTCTAATCTTCAAGTATATGATGGCTGGTTTGCCTGTGCCTCCTGATCTTGTGATTCCCATTCAGAAGAGCTTTGACTCCATTTCTCATACCCTCTTCCATCCCCCTGCCAGTAAGCAACAACAACACCTTCCTTTTTAAAAATTTGATTTTTAATTTCTCTGTTTATTTAGATTTATTATTCATTGATCTGATCCTGTTTGATTTGGGTTGAGGAATCTAGATTAGATGTGCTCTTGGGTTTTCTTTGTTCTTCAAAGTGAAGAATAATAGAATGTATATACTTTGGTTCTTTCCCTTTTTATCTATCTCTATTTTGATGGCAATGATCAACCCAGAAGGCTAATTTTTTAGGGATATTTCTGATGTCAATAGATCACTAAACTAAGATCTAAAGTTCTTCAATTGATTTGGCTTTAGTAAATGCAAATCACACTTCATTGATGATTAGATACTGTTTTTAATTGAGAGTTGGATTTTATCTGCATATCTGGGTGGAACCATTTTTGTCTGCTGAATTCAAAAATCACCTAGAAAAGAAGGGACAATGTCACTTTTCATTGTTGATTCAATTTATACTCATGTAATGTTGATGGCTTTGTGTGTTTATGCAGTGGGATATTGTTCCTTCTACGGGAAGAAGGTGGACCCTGAGCCAGGGAGGTGCAGGAGGACTGATGGGAAGAAATGGAGGTGTTCCAAAGATGCATACCCAGACTCCAAGTACTGTGAGCGGCATATGCACCGTGGTCGCAACCGTTCAAGAAAGCCTGTGGAATCACAAACTATGTCACAGTCTTCGTCTACTGTGACATCTCTGACTGCCACCGGAAGTAGTGGCGTGACTGGAAGCTTCCAGAGCCTTCCTCTGCATCAAACCAGCAGTTCCATTACCAATCAATCCCACTACATTGATTCCATTCCCTACGGGATCCCTAGCAAAGATTATAGGTATGTCTCTGCCTAAGCTTCCTTAAAGTCTTCGTATCTGCATACTTGAATGTGATGTTGTTGGTGTTCAACTATAAATTTGGAGATTTAATATCATTCTCTTTTGGGTCCATATTGACATAATTGTGTGCTAGGTAAGAATTTCTGGGTTCTTTGCATCTGAGTAATGCATTTTTTGCAGGAACTTTTGATTTTCTGATTGACTAATAGTTATGGTCCCTTATGTCCTTAGGATAGATAAAGAGTTGTGTATTATTGCAACACAGTTTTTCTTTCTGTTTCCTGAGGAATACGTCTGACAACAATTATATATTGTCATGAGAACCATAATACATCAAAGCAAACCTTATCGAGTCTCTCTGACTCGTGCGAAAGAATTGTTCGTTCTTCTGGAGTTACGCGGTCTTAAAATATAAATGGCTGTTGCAAGATTTTTCTAATTTTCTGCAGAGCTCAGGTCTCTGGGCCCTGATGTTCATGAAACAGCCATTGATTAGTGTAAATGTTCTGAATTTTCTAATAGTTACGAGTTTATATGTGACAGAAGGTTTTGGACCACTAAGATATTTACATAGGTTACTAAGATACTGCTTTCTCACAATTTATACATTACTGATGCAATTTTCCTTTTCATTTGGTTTATCGAACACGTTACTTAGATTCATATTGTGTATCGAGATCTGGTTTACTTAATCATGCTGATAAACAACCAGGTATAATTTCGAATCCCCTAAACAAGAAGTTGGTGAGCATAGTTTCTTCTCCGAAGCTTCAGGAAGCAACAGGGGTCTTCAGATGGACTCGTCAGTGGAAAATCCATGGCCTCTGATGCCATCCAGAGTCTCCCTGTATCCCCAATCGAAAACAAGCGACAACTCGATGAACGGCTATCCTCAGCATTCGTTCTTTGGCAGTGAGTTTGGGTCTGGAGAGGCAGTGAAACAAGAGGGTCAGCCTCTCAGGCCTTTCTTCGATGAGTGGCCTAAGGCAAGAGAATCATGGTCTGGTCTGGACGATGACAGGTCCAACCAGACCTCATTTTCCACAACTCAGCTCTCGATATCCATTCCCATGGCGTCGTCTACAACGAGCTCGCGCTCTCCTCATGGTGAGTTCGAGACCTTGAATGTTGCTTTTCATGAGTTTTATGTCTGAATCTTGACTACATTTAACTTTTTTGTTGCAGCCACTTGAAGAATTAAAGTCCCTGCGGATTGTAGCTCATCAGAAATGCTATGTTTTCCACAATTTTTCGTTGAGTGACTTTAGAGTTTGTGGAAAATTACATTTATATGATTGAGTTTTAGGTGCGAAAACAAAATAAGTTTTTGGGAACTTGATTGTATCGAATGAAGGGAAGAATTTATTTAAATGTTGGTTTGTAGTTCTAAATATTTTATTAAGAGAAGCTCTTGTCTGCAAAAATGGATTTGCTATGAGATTGATATGGAATTGAAAATTTGGTGCTTGAAAAGGGAAGAACATAATGATCATGCGGTAATGAGGAAGGTACAACACACGTGGGGGCCACACGCTTACTTATGAGTTTCATGCTAACTTAAGCTGGTTAATGGGATAGATGGGATTGGATGCGGGGGGTAACAGAGTATTGGTGTGAGGTCTCGTGAAAGCCAATAAAATAAGTAGAAAATGATTAGCTTTTGGGCAACAAAAACCAAGCTCTGTCGGCGAGCGTGCCCGTGGGGAAGCGTGAAGACGGGGTCCACGGCCAGCTGCCGATTCGTTCAGTGAGCATCACGTGGTTAGGCGCGTGTGTCCCCAGTAGACTTTACCCGTACTGTGTGAGTGGGTCCCAGTCGAATTTGGAGATGACGTCGTGGTTGCCAAATGCCAGGTCAGTATGTTGTTACCCCTTCTACGACATGTGCCAGCTGTGTAATACTGTTATTGGTTATTAACTTTTGGTATGGTGCGTCCCACTCTTTTTACTTTTTCAAAATAAAAATATAATTCGATAAACAAATGGTGTTAACCTGAAACATTTTAAAATGATGAAAAATCTTATTCGAATTTTGTTTTAATAAATAAATAAGGAACTTTTTTGGAAAGTAATATTCATCAAACCGGCAATTTCATTCAAGATTATAACATTAAGGTCTTGTGATTTTGATGGTTAGACTTGGATATTGTCTTGGTTGTATATGGAACTGAATTGATTTTTGAATGTGTTTTGAGACCAATTAAATATTTACATCAAGTTTTAGTTCTATTTTGTTTTTAAATAAGGCATCTTTTTTTCGCATATCAAAAAAACACTTGTTAATCGAAAGCTTTTCTCGTCATTTGGTTTAAGCCTCACGTAAAAAAATATTGTATTCCCTCATGAGTAGGGGTGAGTATGGGCCGGATGGGTCGGTCTTTATTCAAATTTTAGGATCGATCCGTTATTTATCGATTTTTAATTTTAAAGATCGGGACCAATCTGTTTGAATGGGGATTTGAGACCATTTGGACCATGGTATTAACGGTCGGTTCCGGTTTAAACCGGACCATCATTTTAAATTTGTGAAATTCCTAGAAAACAATTAAATTAACCAAAGTCAAACATAAATTGAGCATGCAAAACTAACCTACCGGTGAAAGAAATATTAAAAATTAATCAATAAGATTAACTCGAGAGCTAATTGAATAGGTCGTTTCTTAATGATATAAAAAACATCATACCTATTGTGTTGCACTTAACAAAGTGCATCAAAACTACAAATTTTGAACTTGAACTTCAATATTAGATCATACAATAATATTTTATTTCTTATCCGAAATATTGATCCTTCAATGATTAAATTTTTAATCTTCATATATATAAAGACCACCTTGTTTTTTCTTTATATAGAATTTGAGGGGACTGGTTCTAAACGATTCTCAGATAGCGTAGTCCATTGTTTGGCCCATAATACACCAAATTAGAATTTTTTAATCCATAGTCCACGGATCAAACATCGTAGTCCGCGATTTGAGCCGATTTTAATGGACAATCCAATTCACGGACATAAAAAAATGCTCACACGTACTCATGAGTTTCTATTTTATTCTCTTTTTTAATATGCAACATTTTGTGCATGAGGTTTTACTATTGTGCCCATGTATTGCGAGTCAACGAGAGTCATTGCATTTTATGATATTTAGTAGAGATTAATGTGAAAAGTGATTCATTATTAATTTCCTTCGCTGATCTTTTTCAGTGGATAAATCACTCCACTAGAGTTTTAATCACCAGTCCACAAATTTAAACTCTTAATCACTTATTCAAACAAACTATGGTTTAAATGTACTCAATCATCCATACACATGAATCGATCTTCTCTGTTTTTTTAATGAACTGATATTTAGAAGTATAAAAGTAATAAGCCAATTCAAGAAGAAAAAAAAGTCATATTATTTAGAGCGGGAAAGCTAGGTTTATATAGATACAAAAAATACATATTTGGTGTGAGTAGCACACACAAAACATCATAGAGCATTGGCAAACACAAACAACTGTAGTTTGGATTTTATACATTATATTGATGCAAAAACAACTCAACATCACTGATCATGATTAGGGCTGCGAATACTTATTGGTGTGGCATCGATCGGAGCTTGTTCAAGAACAGAGAAGACGAGGCGACGGTCGAATTTATCCCAGCAAAGTCCGATCCGGTCACCTTTGGTCAACCCTCTCCTCCTCACAAACTTGTTGATCCACCTGTCGTTGATAACCACCGATCCGCTGCGTCCCCAGATCTTCATCTTCATGTCGTGTTCCATGTCCCGGTCCAAATCCCACACCTTCACCACTACCCCTTCCTTCTCCTTCAACCTCTCCTTCATGTCATCGTCCCAGTGTGCGAGCACGTGCGCCTCCACCGCCCCTTTGGCCAGCATCAGCCTCGCCAGATCGTTCACGTCGCTCTCTTCTAGAGTCTTCTTGATCACAAACGGGTCTGGAGGGCTAAGGCTGAGCCTAAGGCTGAGTTGGGTTAGGGTTAGGGTTCCTTGCGAGCCAAGTAACATCGCGTTCCTGTTGTTGAATGGCTTCTTGGGAATGTGATGATGCGAGTTGTAAGACGGTAATGATGATGATGATGAAGAAGCAGATTCTGGGTTGTGGGTTACTTTTCTCTTCTTGTTAGACCTCGAAGACCATGAAAGGGACAGAGACAAATCCAGTTTTTCATTGGTTTTTGGATGAACCACATAATGACGAGCGATTGAGACATTCGAGTTCGAGGGACGGTTGATAAAATCGTAAAGGATGAATGTGGGTCTTTGATCGGGAGATGGGTCTTGAGTAGACTCCATCTCCATGGCTGATCGGAGAAAGAAAGTATTAGAACAATGTTTTTGAAGTGTAGTGAATGGAGTTAGGTCTATTTATATAGAGATCATGACATTGCTTGAGGGAGAAGGTTTAGGGATCACACTCTCTGTTCGTGTTTGGAATGGGAAAGGAGTACTTGGAACATTCGGATTGAATATAATTTCCTATTTTTGAAGGACTATGGATCTTCCCCGCGGCTCCTCAACTAAATCTTATTTTAGGTTTAGGCGAGAGTTAATGTGTACAAATAAGTTACGGCTGATTTTATAGACAAGTTTAGTCCAAATATTATAAAATTTTAAAAACAAAAATAGGTTTCAGTCCGTCCTGATCGTCTAGGTCATCGGAAAAACTAACCGTTGGAGCATATTGTACGTATGGCGGAATCATTTCTGAGACCCATCCCCGGTTTTGTTGGTCGAAGTAACATGAGCTAAGTACTTGGACGACGGTCTTTTTTTGTTTTCATCCAAGTCCAAAAAAATTATTTGGCTGACGATCTAAAACTGTCTCCTAAAATACTACCTTGATTGAAAATAGATAATGTATTGGTTTGGAAAACCATTTAGCTGGCGAATATGGATCATTGGCCATGTAAGGAATGGCCGACATGAGAGACTCATTGGTCAAGATAAACCCATAACCAACGACACGGTTTCCCAACCTAAATGAAACACTGCTCGATGCATCAATTCCAATACACAATATGGTCGATCAAGTGAACTAATACATTCTAAATGAAATATTCATAAAATTATGTGAAATTGTGAGTTTCATAATGGCACGTGGGTAAAATTATCTTAAAATAAAATATTGAAAATGATATTTAAAAAAAATATATATTGAAAATGAAAAATCATGTGCTCGGCAGCTCGGGTATGGGCTTATGGGATCTACTATCGTCTATGGATCAATCAGTGAATGGGCTTTCTGAAAACCCAACTTCTAGAGTCCATATTCGGCCCAATTACCGGATTCCCGAAGTGCATCCTAAATTCCTAATCATCCGTAGTATATCTCAGTTTAGCCGACAGGTCGTTTAAAGAGTTCTTGCACTCTTCAGCCGACAAGTATCACTATCAGCAAATAAAAATACGACCCTCCCACCCACCCTCCCTCCAGTTCAGATTCCAATTCCTTCATTTCCGTTTCTCCAACGACGGTTGATATGGTCTGAGCCCTGAGGACTGCGGTGCGGTACAGTGAAGTGAAGTTCGGTTCAATTTATCAATTTCTACAAATTTCAGAGGATACAGAGATCGAAGAAGAGAAGAGACTGTGTTTCTGGACCTCGAGATCGAGAATCGGAAGGAGATGGGGTGGGGGTGGGGTATCTGGGAGGGAACTGTGGTTTTGGGGTCACTGTCCCTGCTAGGATGGGCTGGGTTATGGTTTCTGAACCGAAGGCTATACAAGGAGTACGAAGAGAAGAGAGTGCTGGTTCAGGTCATCTTCAGCGTCGTCTTCGCCTTCTCTTGCAACCTCCTCCAACTCGTCCTCTTCGAGATAATCCCTCTCCTCTCCAAAGAGTACGCTCTTTCTTCACTCCTAAACCAGAACATCAAATTGTTCTGGTTTCAGTGATTTAATACGCATGAAAATGATCTTTGTATGATTGATTTTTGTCTATAGGGCGCGATGGATCAACTGGAAGCTGGATTTGTTTTGTCTTATACTGTTACTGGTTTTCATGCTGCCATACTATCACTGTTACTTGGTGCTTTGGAATAATGGTATGATGTTCCTGTTTATGGTAATTGACATTGCTCTTTGTCATTTTTCACCCTTGATTGATGGATTGGTTGTTGGTTTTGCTGATGCTGATAATTAGATAACCGCTTTTAGTTGCCTAATGTAATCATATCATCCTTGATTGCTTGCTTCTGGATTTATCGTACAAGTGATTACATTTACAGTAAAAGTGATTAGGTCGTGCTAGGTTGGTTGGCTTGTGTTGTTCTCATCACTCCATGCTAAATTTACTTCCTAAAGTCATGAAATTTTGGGTCTCACTAGTCACTACAAGCCTTCACCGATGGATGTGGTTTCTTATCATGAAGGATAATGTTACCCAAATGGACATGTAGAGCTGTGTAGGCCGGAAGTATGATGTGGTATCTTAATTTTAGGTAACTGCTTTAAATAGATACATCTGTCATGCTTCAGGTGCATGTTTATTACAATATTACAATATTTAAATACCTCCAATTCACATATAGTTTGGATGTCTAATTAAACAATGTTAGATCAGAAAAGAGTTTCGCGAACAAAAGGTTAACAGTTCCATATTTGTAGAATCCGGGTGTGGTTATAGCATGACTGTTTTGCATTTGCTTTATTTATCCTGCATCAACCAGAACTTGAATACTCATCACAGGTCTAAGGAAGGAACGAGCTGCACTTGGAGCCATCATTTTCTTGCTGGTGTTTCTCTATGCTTTCTGGCGCATGGGCATTCACTTTCCTATGCCCTCACCTGATAATGGTATTCATTTCATACACCCACATTTTTTCTACTTTGTTGCCATATTCTAATGGTCAGGCAGTATGACTTAATATTATACATTTATACTAAACATTATCATAGGTTATGAGACTGTTCTTGAACAATACATATGTAGTAATAACTTTTTAGTTGAATTATAATTAATTTAAGGTCATCATCTTGACATCCAGCAGGTGTATTCCGAATAAGTCAATTGCTATAGGAGATTCATTCACATTATCTCCCAAATTTCCCTTTATTTTCTAATATGCATCTTCTACTTTAGAAATCTTACTATAACTTTGCTGTATGTCTTTCTTCCCAGGTTTCTTCACGATGCCTCAGTTGGTCAGTAGAATCGGAGTCATTGGTGTGACTGTCATGGCTGTGCTTTCTGGATTTGGAGCTGTGAATTTGCCATACAGCTATTTATCGCTTTTCATAAGGTAATAGTACAATGTCACCAAAGATCTGTACGTGCTTCACATTATGCTTGCATCATTAAGCGAATTGTTCTTTTCATATATTTCTCTTGACATTCTCCATTTCGTTGACTGCTGAAACGGCTTTTTTCTTACAATGGTTTGTTTACCCCCCGTACAATGGTGATCCGACAAATGAAAATATATGGAATTAGGTTAGGGGTAACATCTGTAAGAAGTGCTCAAAGTTTGATTTGTTTGGTAGATGTTGAGCCATTTTCAATTTCTTATGCTTCTGTGTATTTCGGCATGTTAGGGAGATTGATGGATCAGAGATCAAGGCCTTGGAAAGACAATTGATGCACTCGATTGAAACTTGTATCACAAAGAAAAAGAAAATTATTGTTGGCCAAATAGAGACGGAACGTCTTCAAGGATCGAAAGAGGTTTACTCATCTGCATATGGCTTTCATGTTTTAACATAGAATGTTTTTCTTCTGTTTATTTTGGAAATATGTCTTCTTTGCTTGGTATTAATTAACCCTTCTAGGGTCGTAATGTACAATTTGAATTTTGTAGGATATTGTTGCATGTGTCGGTTGGTACATTATAAATTTATAATGTTCAAAATAAGTTCAAAGAAGACTAAGATGTAAAATAGAAAATATATCAACTTGGAGGGTTTAATTTATGAGAGATGTGGACTCACTTGACAGTGTTGAATAGGCAGCCAAATATATCTTCTGCTAAAAATAAAATTTAAGCTTATGCTTCGGAGAGTACGGCAGTAGTTATGAGATGACATTCACTCTCAAAGCAACTGAAACTCTATGGGATTCATGAGTTTAATATCTAATTATGGAATGGGGTTTTAGTCTGGATTTCGTTGTTGCACTGTTTATTTGTTGACATGCTCTCCATTGATGCATTATATCATGTCTAAATGTCCTTGTGGCAGATTATGCGTCTCTAATTTCCTACTTAATAACTCTCACAACTTTTGATTTCTGGTCTACGTGCTGAGAACCTAACGTTGATTATGATATGCGGTGTCTACTTACTGAATGTCTTGATAATTTGGTCTTCATTTAGTGGCTTATTGTAAGTCTTAAATGGCAGAACTTGAAGGCCAAGTCATTTTTCAAGCGAATTGTCAGTACTGTCGTACGGTCTGTGCAAGATGACCAGAAAGAGCAAGGTTTGTTTGGGTTCCATTTTTCTACCTATAATAGTGCCATCAACATTTGCTTATGGAATTCTTATATGCTATCCAGTTATCCTTAATTTAAATCTCAGGCAGGGTAGGAGAAATATAGACAAAGGAAAGAGGAGAAGAACAATTTGTTGTAATAATTTAGTTTCCTATTATGTGGAGGGAATTTAGGAATATTATGAGAAACTTAGAGATTTAAAGGGCAGTTTTGCCTAAGCTTAAAATTCAAACAGTAGACTGTGGAAATGGCCCCACTACTAACAGATTAGCTCCCCCATTTCTCATGCTATAGCTGAACTAATTGTAATTGAATGATTCAGTGCTATAAGAAATTATTAATCAGTCGTGAGAAACTAAAAAGCATGTGATAGCTTTTTGGTTGCTTAAAGAATTAAATGGTTAGGATTGTCTGCATGAAGGGCATTCTTCTGTTTGTGTTTTATATCCCCCTATTTTTTATTCTTTCAACAAAAAAATAATCATTCTAGGACTTGCATCCTTTCATATATTTCTTTCTTTCTTTTCTTTTCCTTTGAAGATGTCAAAATCATGGAGGCAGAGATACAAGCTTTAGAAGAGCTCTCAAAGCAACTATTCTTGGAGATATATGAGCTTCGTCAGGCTAAGGTTTACTTTCAGTGATGTGTTATTTATCTTGTTATGTCATCGTTAAAGGTTCGTATTAGATAGTAATATGTTTGATTAGAAAGAAACGAATGATAAAAATGGTGCATCTTAGCCTACTGGAGTTATTCAGAGTAATAAACACATTATTTGTTTGAAAAAAAAATGATTCTCAGGATAGGTTGTTTCTATCTGTCTGTGTGTGTGTCTTTCAAAGAATCTTTGAATGTTCCATTTACCTAAGATGTTCAAGGGTTCCAGTCCTGGTTTACAATAACGTGGAATATTTCATCATGACTGTTTAGATTGTGCTGAGTAGTATCTACGTTACAAAGGTCAGAGGACTCAGATCCATTGTGCTTGTACTACTGCACTTCTAATTGGTAGATTTTCTTCATATGTTAACAAATTGAGATTTCAACTTCAGTATTTTGATTTCATCGGGTTTGAAAAAACATCACCAATTTCTTTTGAGTTTATACGTTATAATATTTTATTACCGTATTTTGTTGTCCAATTAGATAAAAATTCCATATTTTTGTTTGTAATGTCCATCAATGTTCATTAGATCTTTAAAAATGTTTTCCTGTGTGGAATTGTTTTATTCTTCTCCAGAGAAGTGCAATTACGCTATGCTGCATATACCTGCTATCATTACTTGTGACTTTTTTTTGTATTTTATGAATGGCTTTTCTTGTTTTGACAAGCAAAGTTACAATTTCTGGTTCTTTGTTATGCTCTTTCACTGCAGGAAGCTGCTGCATACTCACGAACTTGGAAGGGTCACATGCAGAATTTACTTGGTTATGCATGTTCTGTCTATTGTGTGTATAAAATGCTCAAGGTATATGTGTGTGATTTATTTGCTTGGCATAGCAACCTGAGAAAGTAATTTTAGTTTTAGGATTTATCCGAAGTTCCATAAAATATTATACATTAGTTGGAAAAGCACTACGCAGTTCTGTGTTATTCATTTAATTAATTTTTAATATTTTATGATGATGTCATTTGAAAATGCTATTTCATAGAGCAAACAATTTTTTGTTGCAGATTTTAACTTGAAAATTACCCCTCAGATTTTGATGTATTGCCTTGAAAGTAGGTTCCTGATTGATCTTCTTGTTCTCTGCAGTCATTGCAAAGTGTTGTTTTCAAGGAGGTACCTTCTTTTTCCTTCAGTTTTTTTTTTCCTTTTTCCATATCTACATCATGTGACATTTATCTATTCTGGGCACTGTTAATGAATTGTACGAGTTTAATTGTTTCCTTGGCAGGCTGGTTCAGTTGATCCTGTAACAAGGACAATCAGTATATTCTTGCAATTTTTTGACATAGGAATCAATGCTACATTACTATCACAGGTTAGTTGACAATGACACTATTTTGGGCGATGGCTTAAAATGTTGCCAGATGTTTGATGCATGGCTTATCATCTGACCCATCAGGATATATCATATTTCTTACTACTTTTTGTGATTCAATATATGTCGTTTGATTTTTATGATCGATAATGCCCAGGAATTTCTGGTAGCAATAATTATTGCCAAACCATGCATTTAGGTTGCACTATGTCTCCCACACACATTTGAACTTTTGTGTTGGTATATATGTTGTAACTGTTAGAGGTTTTTCCTTATCTGATCAAAAGCAGGCCTTATTGCAAGGATAGGTTCATATATAACTAAACAAAACTTAGCTCACTGCACTTGCCCTGTGTGTATGTGTTACTTCCAGTTTCTGGATTTGCTTTAGTTTAGTTTCTCATTGGTTCTTTAATCATAGCAAAACTAGTTGTTACGTATAATCTCTTTTCTATTTTGCGAAACCCCAATCCCATCCTTCAAACATGTCTCATTAATCATTACAAATATCCTGTATGCCTCTGATTCACTCAGATTTGGATTGATTTGACCATGGCTCTATTTTATAATTGTACTTTTTTACTTGTGTGAAAAACTTTTGCATTTTCTAGTACTTAGATAGTTGGGTGTATTAGTTGAAAGGCAGCATCGGTTGAACCTTGTATTGCCTTTCTGTTGGCATTCTTTTTTACAGCAATTAACTCTACGAAGTCTTTGCATCTCTATTCTATTTCTACCTATCTGCGCCTTTTTCAATGATTAGTTTTCTTCATTGTTGCACAGTATATCTCCCTGCTATTCATCGGAATATTGGTTGTCATATCTGTACGAGGATTCTTGACAAATGTGATGAAGGTAATCTTGCCTTGTGTTTGCATTTTTATCCAAATGCTGCTCTTCTGTATATTCTCCTAATTTTTGTTGTTGTCGCATGCTAAGAGACAGACATTCACCACTTATTCCACTTGATTTGATTAAATTGTGAACGCTTAATAGAGAATTATCTCTGAGCTTTGTGTGATAGTTCAAGAAGAGATGAATGATCCAGCAAATGGTAGCCCATAAGCAACTAGAGCTGTATTTGTTATAGGGAGTCCATGTTACTGCTGCATCCACATCATAACTAGTGGTTAACAACCAAAATGTTTTTGAACTAAGGAAAATCTAATCATTATTTTAGCTGAAATCCATTCCCAGGAAAGATGTTACTTATGCTCACTTCTTTTTGTCTCTATACTTAATACCATTTGCGTTATGAAATAATTAGGAAGGCTATATAGCTGTAAACAAAATGTCTTCGACACCCTTTTGTTTGCAATGACTCATTTAAACACGAATCCCTCCTTCCTTTCATTCCTCTCCATTTTCCATGTCCACCTAGTCATTCAAATTTCAAATCGTAGATCAGTCACTCTCTTCACAATTTGGTTGAACATATTTTTAGTCCAAATCAAGACAGAAATAAGCTCATCCTTTTTCTAATGCATGTGCTGTAGACTTGTAGTGACTTCTCATTTTATTAGCTTGACTTGCAATTCTTGGTTGTGTGCAGTTCTTCTTTGCATTTTCTAGAGTTGGCAGTGGTTCTTCGAGCAACGTCGTGCTTTTTCTTTCTGAAATTATGGGAATGTATTTTGTGTCTTCTATTCTTCTGATACGAAAGAGCTTGGCAACTGAGTACAGGTATGATCACAATTTATGCACTTCATAACACATAAGAACTAGGTAGCGGACTTCTGTGTGAATTCAAATTCAGTATCTCAAGTATCATTAGCCTTTGCAACTATTCCCCCACCTCAAGCTTTAAAATGTCAGAAAAGGCTAGAAGGGGAAACTTGAACGTTTTCTCTGTATCCATGTACTAAATTAACTACTATTATATCATACATTATTGGGACAATCCATCATATTAGTCAGCTCACTGTTACATGTATGTGTTCCCAGTCTGATTATGGTATCTGTTGGCAGGACTATTATAACAGATGTTTTGGGTGGAGATATTCAGTTTGACTTTTACCATCGGTGGTTTGATGCCATCTTTGTGGCCAGTGCTTTCCTATCTCTTGTTTTATTCTCTGCACACTATACCTCCCGCCAGACCGACAAGCACCCAATTGATTAGTGATTCATATGTAAGTATGCGATGATTCATTTTTCTTCAGTTTATGTTGGAAACGGGTGGTAAACTTCTTCTAACATCCTTCGAGATGACATGCCTGAACCATACTTTAATGATAGCTAGCTTGGGCACAAGTATAATGGATCCAGAACAGTTATTCAGTATGGGCAAATGCATCAAATCTAGAGAAATGATGAAAAAAGGCACTAGTAAGGGAAATCTAACAGATATATAAAAAATCAGTGGGGGCAAATAAGATGAAAACTAGAAAGAAATGAAAGAGTATGCTTAACATTTTTTAGTAGGGGCAAATAAGATGAAAATTATGAAAACTAGGCAGAAATCGAAGGCTATGCTTAGCATTTTTTAGTAGGGGCAATAATCCTCCACAATCAATCCACTTCATCAGTCCCCAATTCGTTGGTACTGATATTTGAAACCTTTGTTGCCTGCCTTTCTGTTTAGTTACCTATGTTGTGCATCCTCTGCAGGCTCTTTTTTGCTTCTGTGGAGAAGACTAATGTTCAAGTTATGGCTGAGAAGGCCCTCAAGTAGAGGGTGAGATTTGGAGAACACCTGGGTAAGATTAGTCTTTTGCGCATCAATTCTGGTGTATGGACAGGACAGTATCAAGCAATACATACCCATATATGTAACATTTTACCTCGCTCAAATCATGTGTTGGAAACATACCGATTCTTTATTTATTATACATAAGAGTTTCATTTCATCAACACATTCTTTGGTTTCTGGTGTTCTCACAAAACCAAACATTTCATATTCTTCAGTAATGAACCGAATCGTCATATCCTTGTGTATCCATGGTCTTCACAGGGAATGTTATTTTTAATTGTAGATATGTTTATGAACGGCGCTTGTAAGCAATTGATTAGAAAATGAGTAACGTTACTCATTAGCAAAACTTTACAAGCAGGATTTGGACATATGTCGTGGCGAGCATAATAAAATGGAAACCTTGCACTGTGAGAGTATCATTGCATAGGAATTGTTGTCATAGAAGTCACTATCTCCTAGTGGGACGTACGTATAATGCAGGTAGTGAGTCATGCACAAGTAGAACATAATTTAGTATTTATGGAGTTGGCGGCTGATGGTGATTCATCACTACAATTTATACCTGGAATTGAATATATTGGAAGGGACAAAGGAATCGCATTCCGTAGCTTAATTTGTATCGAATCTTTGAGTTATTCCAGGTCGGCAGGTTGAAAGCGACTATTTCTGGAACTATAGAACATAACCGTGATGCAATAACGCCCGTCCTCGTTTCGTGCACGCAATAAAAGAATCTCTACTACTTCTGTTCACTACGAAACATACAAAACAATCAAAACGAGGTCGAGAAAATTTGTTCTGCTTTCCTGCCATCCAAACAGAACAGAAGAAGAAAAAATTGATTCAGGCAAGGCAACCCATAATTATGTAAATGCAAACCATAAGTTTGGATGTTTTAATTCAGGACAGTGCTGATAAGATACGACAAGTACAAACGGAACCACGAGACTAGACAAAAAAATCAACCAGAAGAGGACGAAGATGAGATGAAGACACGAATGTTATCCAGGAAAGTGAGGTTCTGAGGCCGATCCTTACGCCTCACGTACCCTCTCGCCTCCTTCTCCGAGTACGCCGCGTGCCCTTTCTCCCCATTCTTCTTCCACAGCTCCGCCGCGTAGCTACCGTGCGCGTAGTACGCCTCCGCGCATTTTACCCCCTCCCCGAGCCCGATCCCGTCGGCGGCGGCCAGGTGGACCTTGATGGGCAATCGGACGTAGTGTCCCCTGGTGGTGCCCTCGAGCTCGTCGAGGCGGGCCAGGCCGCGGGAGGAGACGGCGTAGAGCTCGCCGAGGACGGGGAGGCCCGATCCGGGGAAGTTGAGGAGGAATGGGACCCGGTACGGCCCGCACACGAGGGGGTAGGCGTCGGCCGTCCGGGAGACGCCGAGGAAGGAAGCGTCGCCGGCGCGAATCAGGTCCTGCATGAGGTTGTGGTTGGAGAAGCCCTTCTTCAGGGTTCCGTAGGTGAAGATTAGCCTCTCTTCACCGGCTGATCCTTGTTCGATCCCCATTTTCAGATCGATTAGGTCGTGATTCTTCGTGCAAAAGGATTGGAAGCTACGCGGTCTGCAGATTTGGGGTTCTGAGAATCTGGATTTATTTGTATTGGGGGAGAGAGAGACGGGAGTACGGAATTGGTGGGAGACGGAAGTACTTGAGGGCAAGAGTCTCAGGAGACTGGCCATTTATAATTATTTTTATTCTGTTCAATAATTGGCTTACTGTTCTATATGATTTTAAAAAAAATTATATTTTATTGCCCTATTTTCAGAGACCTTTCCTTCCACGTCGTCTGAATTTTATTTATACAATATAAGAAAAATTCTAATAATATTTTTTGACTTAACGAGTACATATTTTACTAATAATAAAAATACGAGAGCTCTTACAAATAAAAAAATTCTCGAAGAGCTCATAACACATAATTTTAAGACAATATAACCGTTATAGACGGTGTTAAAATCGCCATATAAGCAGGTAGGAAGGTGGGGGTTGGAAAACGGGATTGACGAGTACTTCTCAAGGTATTGCTTAAACGCTGCATATGATAATGTGAAATACGACCGAACCTGAACTCCTCATTACAGGGAGGAATGACTTCCACTAGGGACCCCTCACAAGGTAAGTCCCTGTAGCCATGGTTCCTTACCATTTCTCTTGACGAGGTTATTTTCCAGCCTTCACCTAATCTTCACAGGGTTTTTTAACTGACCCCCTCTTCAATCCTACAGTTCTAGATGAGGAGTTTCCCTAGACTCCAGTCTCCCTGAGGCTTGATCGGTTAACAAGTTTTTCCAGCCTGGAGTACGTACCCGTCCCACTATACCGCTAGATACAGTGTTCTTGGTTACTATCATACCCTTGCCTCGATGTGGGGAACCCTTAGGTACAGTGTACAGGGTCAAAGGCCCAAAGCCTAGCGGGATAGTCGAGGATTCCTTGGCGTCCTAGTTTGTCGCATACTACTTGGCCTTCGGAACCTTATGAAATTCCACCAGTGAGTTATCGAAGTGTGGGGTTCCGATCACTTCCCCGTCAGTCTTCCCACCATATGCCCAATCTTCCCACAATTGAAGCAGAACGTGGGAAGTTCGGTATAGGTTATAGAGGCCCGGACGGGATCTCGGAACTCCCTAAACCATAGCACCAGGTTTTCTTGGAGAGGACGTTCCACGGAATGCCATAATCAAACTCTTACCGCCGTTCCCCAGCAGAGATCCCAATGATCACACGCGACCTCCACGTAGGTCCCTAGGGCAGCTCCAATGGTTTCTCCGCCCATCTTTGTCCGGATCAACGGTGGAAGGGCATGGGCATGCACCCATCGCTGCATGCGGGTCAAGGTTCGATCTCTGGAAATATAAATCCTTTTATGCTTCTCCTAGGCAAGTTCCGTCATCCATGCCTCTGCTTCCCTAACCTTTGCCCGTAAAGACTCTAACATCTCTTTCTCTGCTTCTCGGGTCATAGCACGTAAAGTTGCGTAGTAGGTTTCACATCTATCATACTCCTCGCTACTCGATGAATCCATAAAGAAAAGACGATAATACAATTTGTAGAGAAAACGATTGAATTTTTTGTGTGGGGACACAATTTTGAACAAACTAGTAGAATCGGTCAACCAAATTGGTTGACTCAAGACATGTGGCAGAATCGCCACATTTTGTCATATTATGCGCACCGAATCTCTCCATGTGTCGCTCGCTAATTTGAGCGGTCAACGACGAATCTACTGAACCGATTCTGTAGACGGTCTATAGAATCATAAATCGCCTAAAAAATCCTCCCGATACAACCTTGATTTGACAACTCGACTTAAAAAAATTGTTTTTTCAACCATTTAGACGCGAAGCATACCCAACTGTGGACGGTCTTACACCGGTGATTGGCTACAAAATGAACCCCAAACATACATATTTTATCCTTTCTTTTTAAATTTATTTTAAGTTTTTTAACCTACGTGTCGTACCAACGACCATGAAAATTCGGAATTTTAAAATTTCAAACTTTTCTATGGGCTCAGGCGTGGATATGTATTGGGCTCTCAACACCAATAACGGGCCTATCTCCTTCTCTCCATTCTTGTTTTTGCGTATGACACGATGGCCCAGAATAATAACACCAACAGAACAGTACAACACACCACCAATAGGAACCAGTCAGTGCTCTTCCCTTCCACGTGTCCTCCACACAGCCTCCCAATTGTCAACACATCTATCAAGCATCTGTCCAATTTGCCACCCATTTCCAATATTTACCAGAATTTATGCAAACATAGTTTTCAAGAAACAGAAACTAAATTGAGTGCAAGACAAGGGTTAGAAGAGTCAATTACTTTACTCAAAACAAACAACCTAAATTTCAGTTTATAATTATAACCCATTTATTTATTTATTTTAAATAATTTATAACCCATTTATAATACCATATTATATTTGTCAAAATAATAATAAAAAATGATAATAATTGAAAAAGGAGGGTCCGTTCCATGAAACGCATCTATATGGTTCAGGCTCGGAGTGAGGTTCGGTTGAAGACTTTTAAGCACAGGATAAGCACATCCGGAAAAAACCCCATCTCTCCACCCACCACTGCACAGAACCCATTCCCTTCTCTCCTCTTTTTCCTCCAGAAATAAGAAGAAAAAAAACAGAGTACATATTCAGGAACAAAAGCTCTCCTTTTCAATCTCCACGAACTGGGTTTTCAATTTCGCTGATGATCGAGACCACACACTGGTGAAAGAAACCAAACCCAGAGAGCTATGGTATCGATTTCACCTCTTTTACTTCAAATTTGTGTTTTTTTTGGATCGGTGCTGAGAACAGAGTGTTCGTTTCACGATCAGATAGGTGAAGAGCCGGAGAAGAACAAGTGGCCGCCATGGCTGCGACCTCTGCTTCAGACGAATTTCTTCGTTCAATGCAAGTTCCACGCCGACGCGCACAAGAGCGAGTGCAACATGTATTGCCTCGACTGCATGAACGGTGCTCTCTGCTCCGCTTGCCTCGCTTTTCACAAAGATCACAGAGCCATTCAGGTGATTTTGATTTTGGTTTTGAATTTAAATTTAAAATTTTCTTTCCGTTAATCGCCCAACAGAAGAGAGCTATTTGGCTGCCTAACACTCAACTCACATGGAGCCTTTTATCGGGCTCGTCAATGGGCACGTGGCTCCGCGGCAGCTTTTGACAGGTTTCATGATTTTGTTTTGTTCATGTTTAAAGATAAGGAGATCATCGTACCATGATGTGATAAGGGTGTCTGAGATTCAGAAATTTCTGGACATCACAGGAGTACAGACCTACATTATCAACAGTGCCAAGATCGTGTTTTTGAACGAGAGGCCACAGCCCAGGCCCGGCAAGGGTGTTACCAATACCTGCCAGGTCTGCGACCGGAGCCTCCTCGATTCCTTCAGCTTCTGCTCCCTTGGTTGCAAGGTACACTTTTTTTCTCTTCTTATTACTCTGTTTTTATATAATGTGTTCTTCATCATTTCACTTCTTTTCTTCATATCTCTCAATTATCTAAAAAGCCCAGAAAAACCCATATTTTTTATTTTGCATCCATACACATGATGATTAGGTATGTGTCTTCAATTTTGAAGTTCAAAAACCCATGATTTAGTTTTGCAAATTTATCAGTTAAGAGCATGCTAATCGGGGGAAAATGCATGATACAATCAATATCCTCTGTTCAGCATTTGCTTATTTTGTATTTCAGAATCAAAACCCAAATCTTCTGTTTTTTTTAAATTTGATTAGTTATGTCATATGCTTGTCCTAATCACCACAAAAGACATTAACTTGTGTTTAGCATTTGCCAATTTTGTAATTTAGATTGTTGGGACCTCCAAGAATTTCCGGAAAAGGAAAATATTGGCCGATACGGAAGAATCAGAAGCCGACAATGGAAATGGATATGGGTATGCCAAGAGCAAGATACAGAGCTTCTCGCCGTCGACCCCTCCTCCGACCGCCGTGAACCACCGCTCCGGCAAGAGGAGGAAGGGCACTCCACACAGGTCTCCGATGGGTGGACTGATGATACAATACTGAGAAGGAAAAGAAACATACTTAGTGTATCAAAATGTAACCAAAGCTTTGCAATGTCCGAGCCTTAATGTTGAAAGGCCGATGTTGAAAACTAATATATGTTGTATATAGAAGAAAACATATAAGAAAATAAAGGGAAATGTGAAAAATAAGTAATATTAATAAAGGCTATAGGTAATAGGGCGATAGGAAAATAGGGGGAAATGGGTATATGATAGTGAATTATACTTTTGCTAATTAGTTTTGTTCTATAAATGTATAGACTTGGTAGTGACTTTGTACTGTATTTGTAATGTTGTTGTAAAAAATGAATAAATATTTTTATTTATAAGTTTATGAACTAATGTTCCTTTTTGAAAAGATTCATGATTTATTACTACATGTAGTAAAATGTAACTGTGACAGATAAGAACATGAGATAGGTTCACAAGGAACTCGAACTGGAGCTACAACTCAAGTGATGAATCGGAGGGGCTTTTTGTACTTTGTGTAAAGTGAAAGCGACGTCGTTTGCGCCGCCCCCTTGTTGAACTTGCCTCTTGGCTTTCGATGGCGTCACCTCAAAATAGCAGTCGCTGTCTATGCTCGATCGGCATGCCACGTGTCCCACTATGCCCAATTATTATCCCATCCTTGCATCTGGGCCGTCCGTTCCATCTTCAACCATGGCCATTGTCATGGTGTTTATTTTCTTTATCGCCGTACTTTGTTGACAATTATAAAAAGAAAATACAGTAATTAATAAGATTTGTATGTTTCGATTCATCTGGACTGTTCTTTGTGGTATGGTGGTGACTGGTAATGGGTGGTTAGTGACAGTCCAATAACAATATATCTATTCTTTATATAAAGTTAAAACACATGAATAAGATCATCAACTATATAGTTAATGTGGAATCTGAATAAGAATTTCTCCGCCAAATAAGTTAATTTAATTATTATTTATTCGGGATTATCACGTTATTCATATTTATTAGAGTGTGATTCCATTCCACTTGCTCAACCACATAGACCAAGTTGGAGTTGGGGTAAACATAGATAGGGTTTGGGTCCCATGACTGATTGAACTTGTCTAGCCCATGAACATGTTATGCCCATTTGTCTATCAGTTCAATATTAATTGCAGACATCAGTATAAGACTGTTCATCACATTGTTCAAACTTTGATTATCCATATGAAACGGGTTCATGTTCATGTTTGATCATGCTACTGTGTTTTGGGTCAAAGATTCAACGAAAGGATTGACAAAAACAAAGATGATTGATTAATATATTGAATATCGAAGTAGAATAGACTCATGTGATATAGAAGATGGACCGTCCTGTGAATTAAACTCTTTGACTAATATATGATCTACTGCTAGATGAATAATCTAAATCATACCAACTATGTAACATAATCAAAACAGTCAAAGTCAGTTCCATTCCCGATGCTCAAACTTATTTTGTAGACTTTGAATACTCAACTTCAATGGCACAGGGGCGTCAATGGACGGATCCAACACCAAGAGTCAAGAGAAAGTGGTAAACCCCACCAATAATTGCAAAAAGGTACCCATTAAGTTCTCCATTTTGCAACTTGTAACCATCTTCTTCGATAATTATACAAAAATCGTCATTTTTATGCAAAAGCTAAAAGTTGCAAAAATTGATTAACTCTTGGTACTTTTTTGCAATTATCCTTGTGTAATGTATCTCTATGCTAGTATACAAGTCATTTCCAACACTTCCACCTCCATGCTTGTAATTTGAATAATGTGACACTTTCCCCGTTAAAACGTTTGAAAAAGTAGTTGAAGAGTTGGTTAGTAAATTATAAAGTGCTAATACAAATGTCAACGCTCACATGCATTGATTGATATGTATGCGTGTTGTGTGGAGGTTTCTACCAACAACATCAGCATAAATCCTGCAACCCAATATGAAAATGACTCGTATATCATCACTCATCACTCTGTTCTACAATGCAGCCAATAGAAAAGACACAGGAATCAATAAGCAATATGTTCATTTCGTCATAAAAAATCTAGCATGAAAAATAAGAAAACTTCAACCACTTCTGCATCAGATTTCCTAAGTTCATCGAGTTAAACAGTATTTTAATTTCTGTTCAGATTTCATTACCACTAGAATCAAGGTATACATATGATCTCTACAGTGTTAAGGACATAAAAGAAATGCAATATGTTTCTTGCTGAAAAATAATATTAAAAAAGAACATCAATACAAATAGTTAAATACTAATTAAATTACCGTGTTAGAAGCTGGAAATGTGATCCGAACTGACATCTGAACTGTCCATATGGAAGGCAAATGACTCAGCTAACTTAACTGCATCTTGAACCCTTAACCTTGTCCCTTGTTGCCCTACAACTGTGGCGGCGACCCTAGCTGCTAAGGTACCCATGCTTTTTAAATCCGAGGCCCCACGTAAGATACCGTATAAAATACCAGATGCATACGCATCCCCAGCACCACAGGTGTCAACTGGTACACATGGTGAAGCGGGGATATATACGGCTTCTCCTTTTACACCAATGTAAGAGCCTCGAGGCCCATCAGTAACTGAGACTAGAGGAACAAAATGGCTTAAGTATCTTGTAGCTGAAACCGGACTTTCCTTGCAAGAAAAATGACAGAAGGCTCTTGCTTCATCAGTGTTAGCAAACACAACGTCTGCGTAGTTTCCTATGATTTCCCTGAGGAGAAAGTCAACATAAAAATAAATTGGTCAGTCAAATCGACTCATTATATGCGTATAAACAAGGGGTAATTGCAAAATCTGACAGTTTGGTTTGCACTTTTTGCAGGTTGGTACCATGTTCTAAAACCGTGGTAAGTTGAAACTTTGAACAATTTTTATTTTCTACCGTCAATAACACCATTAAAAATACCCCTTTAAAGTACAAAATTTAATACTTAAAAAAAAATATTTTATTTCAATTTTAGAAGACGATTTTTTTTTTTCCATTCAAGAGCAGAATTGGCCTTTTCATTTCTTTTTTGGAGAAGAAACGTGCATATCACGTGACCAAATTTACCCTTTTCCGTTAAACATAACTAACAGTGCAAAGAAAATATTGTTCACAGTACCAACTTGCAATGGTTTTTGGAAGACGGTACCAGCTTGCAAAAGAGTGTAAACCACACGGTCAGTTTTTCAATTATCCCTATAAACAACTCAGACATATATAGCTTACCAGAAATCATCATAATATCTCTCGATACAGGTCACATCTGATGCTGTAACGGCAACCAGTGCCCCGTTCCTGCGGGCTTCCTCACAGGCTTTTGTGATTGCTTTGATTGTATCGGGTAATTCAAATAAATAACCTTCAACAACAAGTATGTTTGTCTTGGAAACTAAGTTAGCCAAGCATGAATCATAGCTAACTGTGGAAGACGTACCCTGATATCAAAAATATAGATAAGATAGATACAGAATTGATACTGAACATATACAATATGCTTATGCTAAACCAATATGGATATCTGAAATATTTGAAGTTTTCCTCAAGGACTACTAATAACATAGGTAAATAATTAACTACTTTGACGCATCTTTAGATTCACTGATTGAGTCATGAAGACACTTGTATTGCATGTAATCATTTATCTTCTTCTTGGACGAAGGTGATGTAAGCAAAACAAAGAAGGGTTATGGAAATAGGTGTTTGATTTAAGAGAGGATATTTTTCTCTTGTGGCCAAGTTAATTTTGGCATTGTCATGATGATACTTCTGTGCATAAAAATCTCAAAGTTGCTGTTTTTAAAAATACACTTTCCCCCAGCTCTTAATTTTTCAAGTTATCAAAAACATATACAGGTTGGGGTAGTGAGTACAAAACTTAAAATATAGCATCAATACAGTACCGTTGACCAAAGCTTGCTTGGCTTTTTGGTCAGGCACTTGAACTTACGTCCTATGACCTGGGTTCAAGTCCCAACAACGGTATTCTCACCCACCTTTCTTATCTCTTCAACTCTTGACAGGCCACTCTCTCTCAACCCTTGTTAAGCTCTTCTCCAACTCATGTTGGGCCTCTTCTCTCAAAAGGTGGGATCAAGTGGCAAAATAGAGCTCCTTTCTACATAAAGGTGGCTCTTTAAGCCATTGATACATCAATCTTAATAATTAAGAATCAAGTGTGTAGTGGCCTTTTACTTCTACATAAGTAAGATTGATTGATACCTTTACTTGGAACACAATTTGCCTAGCAAAAAAAAAAAAAAATACAGTTCCAAGTGATGGAGCAACCAAAATTAATGAACATCTTCAACAATCAAAACAGTCTTTTACCGGATATGCAAGCATTGTGCGCTGAGCATCCGGAGTTGTGAGAACTATCACTGTCCCAGTTGTCCCATCATTGACGGGTGCAGACAGAAAATGCACATTAGCCCGACCTAATTTTGCCCTATGAAACATGGTAATGAAGTAGATGGTTAATTTATGGGCACAAACTAAAGTTGTTACCAAAAATTCTTTGAAACACGAAAAAAGTAGCATAATGCTAGACAAATATGACCCACAGTCTGCATCTAGCTGCTGTCAATTTATAGCTCAGAGTATACACATGGGTATGAGGACTAACCTAAGGCTATTTGGTTCTTAGCATATCCAGTGGAGTAGAAGACATACACACACCACCAACTAAATTCCTTAACCTTTTAACTTCCTGCATCGAGCATATATATAACTAGCTACATGTTACCAGACATAGTTCATAACCTCATATTGTAAGTTATTTTGATAAGCTGTCTCTTAGGGTAGGGCACTGATGATATACTTATCTTTCTCTTAACGAAAGTCGAGATGAGAAAATAAGGAACTGAAATGGTAGTTTAAACAGAGTAATACCTGTAGAAGCCACCCAATGGATCACTCCCAACACTTCCTGCCATGGCGACATTCAAGGCAGGGCCTCCAATGGACCTATTGCCAAGCCTTGCAAGGGCTACCAGGCTGTTGGATAGAGAGCCTCCAGCAGCAGCCTTGTAGCTGCAACCATCCATAGCCCGTAAAACTCTACCTCTCTCTTCATGGTTTACAAGCTTCCTTGTCCCCTTCTCTAATCCCAATTTCTCTAGAAACTCATCATCAACAAAAACACAAAAGACTACCTAGAGGTCAACCCAACAGAATCAGCCAACTTAGCCTTACAGAAAAGCACAAATTACATATTGAAATCAAAACAACATGCAGATAAAACTTAAATTTTCCTTTTCTCTCTCTGACCAGCTAGATTTTCCCACCAATCAAACAAAAAAACTACTTCAAATTATCTACATTTCATCCCCATAACCAAATGGGGTGTTGAATTTTCTAGGATAGAACAAAATGCATATTTCCCAAAATCACATTTCAAACAAAACAAGCAATTTAACACAAATAGCATAGTAATGAAAGAGATAGATTGAAGTTCAAGCTAAGCAATTACCATGGCTTGACCAAGACCCAGAACATCCCATTTGTCAGGCAAAACAGAACCAGACCCACTAGCGACCATGTCATCAAATTCATCTTCTTCCTCACTGTCTTCTCCATCGCTAACAATCTCACCGTCCTCGCTGCAGAAACAGCCTGACCTCACATCCCGACCTCTAGTTCTGGAGGAAGAAGCAAGCCCAGACCTCTGAACGACCCTGAGGCTGCAGAGAAGAGACACGGGTCGTCTAGGCCCATGTTGGGAAGGGTGAAACAAAAAGGAGTGAAGACGAGGGGAGATATTATGAGGCAAGAGAGGAGGAGAAGGAGAGAGAAGAGAGAGAGACATGGTTACAGTATAATTTGTACAAAATTGATGGAAGGGTAGGCTTATTCGAGAAGAGCAAGGGTGAAACAGATATGGTTGGTGGAGAAGACGTCGCGTAGCTCTCTCCTCCACAACTTGAGGCTTCAGCACAGCTCGCACCAGACAGACAGCAATGGCGTTCGAGCGGATAGATGTCTAATCTCTTGTAATTTTCTCTCTCCTTTTTTTTTCATCTCCCAATTTTGATTTGGATAAAACAAGTTCTCGATTACAGTTATGGGCCGAGCCAGTGTCTATAAAAGCCCATAAGTAAAAAGGTTTGGTATTGGGTTGGGTCAATGTTGAGCCCATCAGATATCATACCCGGCCCGCCTTCAAAGGTAACGCACGAACCAGTCTGTCCCAGGGGAGCTTCTCAACCGTGAGAAACAGAGTGGAAGCATCTTTGATATGCATACGTTGACTATTAGCTTGTCGGTAGTCACTTCTATGCACTATTCTCTTGATCAATAATAAAACAAAAAGAACACAATTTCAAATAAATTGTCATTTTATTGACCTAATATTAACCCATAAAGATTTAAATAATAATTCATATGTTCAATTATACATTTGATGGAGAATTAGTAGATATAGGGATGGCAAAATAACCCGAACCCGATGGGTACCCGATGTACCCTACCCGATCGAGTAGGGTATTGATTGGGTATTATTTTAACTGGGTAGGGTATTACCCATTGACCGGGTATGTTGACCGGGTACGGGTAGGGTACGGGTATAGCCATATCCACCCGAACCCGACCCGATTACGTATATATACACGCAAATACGCAATATATTGTATATAAATTACAACGTATCAAAACAAGTTTGGGCTTGGTCCTGGTTTTTATATATATATGGGTTGAATAATTATTATTCCTTATAGTATAAATAAAACTTAATAGTATAAGAACAGAAGTTGTACGGTTCATAAATCACAAGCCATACCCATAACAGTACACACCACGCAACCAAAGAGGCATAGCCGTATAGAACAGGAGCACGATCGTTCAGCTTTCGCAAGACAAGTTTGGGTTGTTACTTACTTTTATGATTATTGTATGTTGAGTCTTGAGACTTGGAAAAGTTTTTAAAGTTTCATTTTCTTGTTTACTTAAATATATATGAAATTGTTAGTTGTTACTAATTAATTGGTTACTCATAAGTTGAAACATGATTCAAGAACTTGTTATTTTAT
>JAYMTN010000020.1:0-27925 GCA_036897425.1 Erodium trifolium
AATTAAATTAACATTTGCAACGTCATAAATTAGGCTCGTCGCAGATGTGAAAACCTGGTGTAGTGACCGGTCGTGTTCAGAAACCCGAAGGACGACTAGCGAGATGAATAGCTCTCGAAATGGGCGACGCAACGCCTAGATAACTAACAACTACCAAGTCGGTTTTTCTTATCGACTCTCCGGAGAGATCTGCCGAAAGAAAAACCTGACTGGACACGCTACCACAGGCAGCAGCCACACCTACCGAAAATTCGGGATTCCGGCAAGGGGAACAACAAAATACAGACACTAAAAATAAGATAAACCACAACGACAAGCAAAAACTACTTGTGGTCGACCTCCTATGTCTGGGGTTAGGATCAAGGCGAGGAGGGCGGCGCCGGTAGGTGCAATCTGATCCGCTAGGGGCTGGTGCACGGATCTGACTGGATAAACACGAAATGTAGGAGCATGCACGACAGAACGGCTCAAACTGCGATTTCCGACAGAAGGTGGGTGCAAATCTGATCTACTGACTGATGGAGAGGCGTACCGAAAAGGCTCGAACGAAGAAGTCGTCGTGATCTGGAGATAAAGATAGAGGGGGAGCGGGCATGTAAACGTTTTTCTTCCCTTCCCTTGCCCCCCACGAATACATGTAAATAGAGGTTGAAAGACGTATTATTAGAGAAGTTAATTAAACCACGCGTAGTCACATTATTAGGGCGAGTAAATCCCCGCACAGCCGCATTTTCTTGAGACCATAACCATTGTACTTGCTTCCTTGTATCTGGAATTGTTTATGCACTTGCTCACCCTTTTTTGAGTTGGAAACTGCTTTGCTTTTGAGTTCTCTGGCCATTGATTGACCGATTCTTCCTTAAATTACAAAGGAACCCAAAATGCCTCATGGTCTGAATCATTACTCGAGCCGTCTCTTCTGCAACTCCAAAGTTTCTATCGGCGTGCACTGAACCAACTTTCATGCAAAACATTTTGTTCTGGATTAGATTTGTCTAAAATGTCCCATTTTTGGTAATGTATATAGACTATGGTAAATATGTGATTCCGATCTTTACACTTGCCATTATCATTAGATCAAACCTTATTGTTTATTTAATAATGATTTAAGTTGAGATGTGGGTGAGATTATAGATTAACTCCTAGTTATCTAGTTACTGTTTGATTATATTTCATGCTATTGCTTCACTGCCCATCAGAATAACAGTGACTTGAAATTTCTACACTTGATGAAATTATATACAGTTTGGATAACCTTAGTGAGTCAAAAAAACATATTTACAATCCGGTCAAAATTGTTTTGTAGTTGAGATTTAAACTAATAAATACCACCCGATACTTCTTCCTAAACAAAGCTACCGAATAATCTTGTGTCCCTGTTTTGAAATCTTCTAATCTACTATTTGTCCTAGCAATGGAGCGTCAATTGCACCGACCCCAAACATCAACACATTACAACACAGCCGCCAATTCGCCTGAAAGACCACCGTGCACGGACCCAACTTGCTTTTTCTGCGCTATGAACGAGCCGAACCCATCTCTCCGGCGACCTAGAATCGCCAAATGCTTCAAAGAGATGCCTCACAAGACCAAGCCGGAGCACGTCCTGGTGCTCAGCGGGCTCTGGAACATGGCCATGGCCCAGCCTGACGACCCTGAGTTCCCGTCTCTCGGAGTCTTGGAATGCATGTCCAAGCTCATCCACAGAGGCCTAAACGACCCGCAGTGGCTTCTCCGAGACCAGAACATTTACATACCGTACTACGCAGCTCATGTCATCGGCTCCTACGCCATGAACAAGCCCCAGTTCGCCGAGAGAGCTGTCAAAGGTGGAGTTTTGAAGCCATTAATGGAGCTTCTGAGAGGAAAGATCAGTTGGGTCGAGCAGAGAGTGGCTGTTCGAGCACTGGGTCATTTAGCCAGCCATGACAGAGCATTACAAGCCTTTGCCGTCCACGAGACAGAGATCACAGAATTGGCCATGAAGATAGCTTCAAGCTGTTTATCTGAAGTTTATGACAAGTTCTTGAGCGTCAAAGAGGTGAAGAGACTCAAGTACCAATGCGATCTCTTGACTCGAGGGCTCGGAGGATCCGAAATTGAGAACAGAAAAGCAGAGGAATGGGCTAGTCAGATCCAATGCTGGTCTCTGTATCTACTCAACTGCTTCGCGAGCAGAGAGAGGTCTCTGAAACTGATCTGCAACACAGAGTTCTTGACGAGCCTGTGTAAAATGTGGGGAGGTTTGGCAAACCGGACATCCCCTGCTGGGATCGGGCTGTTGAGAACACTCTGTTTCACAAAATTCGGAAGAAAACACGTGTCTGATTCGAAACAAGTCGTCGAATTTCTCTGCAATGTCTCGAGATCTTCCGATGATTGGCAGTTCATGGGAGTCGAATGTCTTGCTCAGTTACTAAAAGACACAGAAACGAGATACGAAGTTCTCGACGTTGCTGCTCCGTATCTCGCCGATTTAGTGGAGCTCGAAAACAGAGCAAGAGTTGGAGAAGCGATTACTCAGGCTCTGTTACAAGATTACCATAAGTTCAGATATGGAAACTTGAGATTGAAGAGCAAAAGAGCCGAGAGAGCATTGGAGGAGACGTGGGATTTGAAGGTGGAGAGGAAAAAGAGAGAGACGTTGATGGCAGAGCAAGAACTGAACCAGAGTAGACGATCTGTGGGAGTGCTGAAGAAGATGGGGAATCAGAAATTTTGGTCGGGAGATATTGAAAAGGCTGTGGATAAGTACAGTGAAGCTCTGGGTTTGTGTCCGTTGAGTCTGAGGAAGGAGAGGATAGTTCTTCATAGTAACAGAGCACAGTGTTACTTGCTGCTCGGAGACCCAGAAGCCGCCATCAGCGACTCCACTCGAGCTCTGTGCTTGTCATCGAGTACGGGTGGTCTCCACGGTAAGAGCCTGTGGAGGAGATCGCAGGCGTATGATATGAAAGGGTTGGCCAAGGAGAGCTTGATGGACTGCTTGATGTTCCTCAATAGCCGCGTGAGGTCTGACCGAGAGATCCCCTACTACGCGGTGGGTTTGATAAGAAAGCAGATGGACGCCACGTGGATATTTGGTGATGCCAAGTCGAAGAAAGCTAGCAGAAATGGGGAGAAAGGAGATGAATTGAACGTTGATGACCACATCTTGAAAAAGATGATAACCGAAGTAAAGGGCAAAAAGAAGATGGAGATGAGTTACACTTCCACCATGTTTAGAGCATCCACAACGCTGGACGGGGAGCTGACGGTGAGTAATCGGCGGCGGAGAGTTGGCGGTGAGTAATCGGCAGCGGGGTACAGGCGGGGAGCTCGCTGACAATGAAGGCCGACAATGAGCAAAATTGTGAAGAAAAAGGCATTTGCCACCAGCTCTTTACCACCTAGCATTGTAGGATGCTAGCGTTTCGCGCTGGCGGTGAGGCAAAAAAATAATATTTTAATGCTAACTGCCTGCACCCTCCCACCAATACCGACGGTGAGCGTTGTGGATGCTCTTAGTTGAAATTTCATTTTTTTTTCTCAATTTTTAGTTTTTTCCTAGGCATGGCAAACTTGGATCCTTAGATTCAATAACTAAAATTGAAAATCCTAACAAAATAAAAAAAAAATATTGCTGCTTCTATAATTGATACAAGCTGTAGGTCCTTCCATGACATTGACCCACAAAATCTTGAAATTAGAACAAGTTCTTCATATCTAGAAAACTCTAATCATCTTTTATCTGATTAATGGGGAATTAATAGAAAATATCAATCCAGCATAAGTTTCACAAATGTGATATTCATAGAAGCTAATATTATTTGATTTGGAAATCAGAGTTGAAGATCTTGGGACGGTACAAAATTCACCGGAAAAGAGACTGGATTTCTAATAGTTCCGTCCTCACGGTATTGGTGGAAGCAAGTCTCACCCAATACAGGGTCAGATTAAGACTCTCCACCTAATTCCAATTATGATAAACTCCAAACAAAATCTACCTCAAATCTTGTCTCTAATCCAATCTAGATTCTCATATTAGACGGATCGTACCTAATCCACTCATTTTGTTTCTTTTACTCCGCTTCTGTAATACACTAGGGCATATCTGTCCGGAATTTTCTAGCCAATCTAAAATTATATCTACCACTCTTTTATGACTACCTATCTCATTCTCCATCAACTTGCTATGCTTATGGATAGCAGAAACAATACAGAGCACCAAAACATGTGAGCCAACAGTTCCCTAGAAAAGAGCCTAAAACAGACCCCCACAAATTGCAGTCTAGGGCAGATGAAGAGAAAAAAGGATACACACATTCTCAGTTTCCTTTTCTAGTACACTCAAATTATTATAAGATTAAATCGACAATATTATTATTATTATTATTCTGGTAGGATCCGAAGTACAGTAATATACAACACAAATACAGACCAATAAGTTGACAGGGCAGAGAAGATATCTTGCCTCGCATTGATCAGGGGACTCGCGGCAATTCCAAGCATAGCACCGGGCTTCCGGCGTCCTTCATCAAGTAAAGTTTACAAGGTAAGCATACAATGGTAATGGCCACTGAACATATATCACTAATTTGGCTAATCAAGTATATATGAGGTTTCAATTTGCAGTGAGTTTGAAATCTTAACCCGACTAGTATATTAGCGCTTGTAAGATAAAGATTCATTTTATAGCCAAGTCTGCTAATGCTTCGACTCACCTCTAGGGTATCAATACCTCAACAATCATAGGAGCTCAAAGCAGCAACAATTGAGCCAACTGTTGCAAGAGTAGATCCAACATCCGGGTAATCTTTCCATGATGTTGTAACCTTGAGAGACGGATACAGCCAGTTCTTCATGGAATCCACAAAGGAATCGGGATCAGAATTTAGAATAGCTTCCCAATCCACCTGTAAGCCTTGTGGGATAGTTCCTGTGAACTCCATGTTGGCAGCGAGAAGTAAACCAATCATGACCGCAAAGCCCACAACAGCATTGCCTCTCGAAAGTGGCATAAAATTATACCTGAAAAATATTCCATCGTAAGTATGGAAACCGGAAAAAATACATCAATCATGTACTACACATATTCACGCAATCCAAACTATACCAGTAGTACGTCATCCTTAAAATCGCCTCCCTCACATTTTCAAGTGAGTCGAAATCAGTAGAAGCATAAGTCTCACCACAATATGCATTGCATACAGTCTGCAAATTCATGGTTTATTAGATTAAATTGATAAAATCCATTCAGCTAAGAAAAGGAACAGTCAGCAAAAGCTGCACTGAAGATTAATGACTTCAAGTTAACTGGTTACTTTATGGCTATGCAAAACAAAATAATACTGATAAAGGTAATAGGAATAGATCATATTTGGAAACTATATTATGGAAGAAGATGATAATTGAAGTCTTGGGTTACTTACTTTCCATGCCATTGTCATTTCAGCATCAAAATCATCCCATCTAGAAGGCATGCAAGGGGTTTTAATGGCAAAGTCAAATCCACTTTCTCCCCTAAAGAATGATTGCATGTATTTTTCCAATTAGTGATAACAAAAATATGAACATCAAAGAGAGATGGGAAGGCGTGAAGAGGAACTGCAAATCAATTAGGAATGCTTAATTTATTTTACATTTTTGCTAGGGTGATCCTTGTTCCTTCAAGCCTCTTCCTGAAAGGTTCAACAAACATAATCTAGGTCAATATAAAAGTAATGACATCAATCTTTGATCCTAATGAGACTTAAATCTAAACTTCAGTTGTTAAGCATTTTACCCCTCAAACGCAGTACTGTTGCACCAAGTAGATACCCAAAAATCTTCACCAACAACTTTGTAAAGATCAGAACAGGATTTTGCATTCATAATCTGCATATAAAAATAATAAACGGTTAATTACTGGAATTTCAACGTGAGAGGAAAGTTCTGCCATCTGAAAATATTCACCATATGCATGCCATCCAAGTAATAATATCCTATACTTCCCCGTCCAAGATAAGTCATGTTTGACCGTGAAAATTAAGGATTAGTAAAGTTGGTACTTGATGATATCCCATGTGCTACTGCACAAAGTGGTTATAACTAGCTCAACTAAGGAAACTATTGATAAGTCATATCTTTATCTTTATGACATCCCGAAAAGTGGGACACTTACATTGGTAGAGGGAGTATGTCATATGCAAGTCATGTAGCCCAGCTCTGTAACTCAAGTGACAGTACCACTTCCTATAGCTTCATTTAGATCAAGTGCAAAAGTACTCTCAAATAAAATTTTAAGTTTCACAAATATGAACACCCAAATCCATTCATGTTTAATAAGTGAAAAGATGCATACAACATATATCATGTCCATGCTCAAGTTTTATTCTATGAAATATTTAGTAGAGTTTGGGACCGCTTGGCATACTAGCTACCCCTCCACCCCAACTTAAGTTTAGGTTGGACAAGATGTTTAACTTGATATCCGAGTTTATTTTGTTTTGACCTTGCGGCCATTTCTGTTGTCTACTATCTACAGGGAGCGTTTACCTATTACACAATGGAAGTGTATGAGTTTGAGGTTGTTTGACATCAAAAGTTGGATCCTCACCTATTAGATTAGGCTTTGGGTTTGGAGTAATTTAACATAGCATATAAGTTAATATATAATTAACATCTCTACCAACAGTTACATACACACAAAGCAATCAAGTTATGATAAGATACAACCATGCAAGTTCCTTAATCCAAGAAGGCTATTCACTATAATGGGACTGTAAATCAATAATAAGAAACGCATCATTACTTTCAGCAAACTAGAGATAATGACATCATCCCGAGAGATGCCATTCAAAACGCATACAGGAATGAAGTCCCGTGCTTTCCAGAAAATCGACAGCAAAGAGAAGAGAAAAATGAGTTGAATGACTCACATTTTGCAATTTCCCATCTTTGGATAGATCAATAATACCATTGGCCTTGTTTTGAACATACTTTTTGTCTTCGATGACAGCCTTAGCAACATCCATTGTCCTGCAGCATGAACAAATGAGTATCCTTTTTCCCTGTATTATCAAGCATACCAATAACAAGTATGGATATTGAATTGACATTTATCTTCAAAACAGAACCAGAATCATTTACTTCTCATAATTAGGGTAATAGCGAACAACTTTTGCTTGCCCCAGAATCATTGGTGTGTGTGAGCCAAATCCAGCATTAACCTCTTCACTGAATGACAGATAAGCTAACATTAATACAGGAAACCCAGGCAAGCGTTAATAGGAGTTGACATCACAAAGTGAAACAGATGAGAAATGTGACAGATCAGGTGAGACAACCTTAAAACAAAAGGAAAAATTAAATGAACAGACTTCTATTTTTTTTGGTATGTTAGAGGGCCAATTGGTATACCTTAACTTGTGAACCCACACAACTGGGTCACAAGGTTCCGAAATCTGTCTCCATTTCACAGCATATGAATAAACATCTTGCCACGAGATCACCGTACGGCCTGAGGATCTATCTTCTATGGTGCCATAAGAAGTTGATGTTCCTGAGGAACTGCTGGTACTACAACCAGTACCTCCTCTATTGAGGCTAGGTATATTAAGTTTGTCCCTTCTTCGTGATTTCTTGCTATTTTTTAATGAGCCTATATTAGAATATTTCCACTCTGTGTGCAAAGAGCGCCAAGCTTTCGAAATCTTCTGTGCAATTTCAATTGCAGCTAATCCTGCCATGCGGTGCTGTATTGACATCACAAAGCTAAAAATTAGTGAAATGTATTCTGAACACAAATTCACAATAAAGAAGCTAAAAATCATTAAAAAAAAATATTGACAACCATAATTATATATACAAAACAAGTAAGCAGCTGGTAGATCAGGACCCTAATGAAGTATAATCCTCATGATAAAATTACCTGACGCCTATTGGGTAAGAAGCCGGGACAATCATACTGAATTTTCTTGCCAATGAAATCAGAGGCTTGTAGCAACACCAGCTTCGGTTTCGTAAGGGCAAAATCTTGTTTCCTAAGCTTACCCTTTTTCAGTGACTCACGTATTGGGGGTTGCCTGTAAACCTTTTCACATACATTTTTGGGGTGCAGTCTCTTGCACCAGTACTCCTGAAAATTTCTCAAATACACAGCCAATATCAATATTGAAGAATAAAAGAAAACCTACAGGCAACTTTTATTTAGTAAAGCTTCATATCAATATTTTCCCTAGAAAAATGAAGTCTTTATGCTTCAAATAGGAGGCAAGCAGCCCCCCCCACACAAAACTCTAGTTCAGAAAATTACCGCAGAGAACTTCAAGTTTCATACATACTATTTATCTTTTTCGAAGCATTTAAATTTCTTCATATCAATTTACTTGGGTGTAAAACAAGCTGAAAATGTCTTATGTTCGTCAACAGATAACCCAATTAAAACCACTCAAACTGAAGCTTCAAATGGTAAAGAAACAAACATTAGCAATGAAATTGAGTATAAGTTCAAAGAACTTCACCTTGAACAGTGGATCAATATCTCTATCAATATCAAACCACCAGAACTCATTGTTGACTTTAGCAGCTGTGTACAATGCAATCTCTTTCTGCGAAATAAGTCAAGAAAAGTTGGAGATCTTGTCACAGGAGCTAACCAATCAGATCAGTCAAATTAAAAGGTATTATTATTCAAAACTCTCCCATTAAGTTACCAATGGATCAGTTCATCACTTTGGCCAGTGCAGATACCAGAAGAAGAAAAAAACTTATTTTCATTTAAAATGATACGAACAAACTAGAACTTAAACGTTACTATATAAGTGGTTGAAAAAATATCATTCACACTCCCATGCAACAGTTATAGATAAATCAATCCACATGTATGTCATGTTCTTTATCTTTGTGTCCCGTTACAATGTCTAACACCCAAGGAATGAATCAGTTGTCCCCAGTCGCCATCAAAATTAACCTAAAAACTACTAAGGTATTTGTCAATCCCAAAAGTGCAAAGGATCTCTCATCCCAAAATGAGCGCCCTATTTGACTTTAAGCAAAAATTAAGCATTAGTGAAGTCAGTGTTTAACTTTACACAAATGCTCCCTGTTCCAAGACACTAAGTGGTTATACCTAACTTATATAAAAGATATAATCAGTAATTCATGCATAATTCGCTTCCAAATAAGTAAAGTGGACGCTTATTTCCAGACATTCATTTTGGGCCAGAGGGGGTAATTCTTCTTTGTGCATTAGGATGAAGTGAATTATGCTGATGAGAAATTTCCATTTCAGTGGTGTGACTCGGGTCCAGAGAAAATTCCTAGTTCGGCTGCTTATTTCATGACGAAGTAGCCACATTAGTTAAGTATCCAGAATAAGAGGTTTATAATATATGACTGTTAAATCATAAGATAATAAAATGGGTCATCAAATATCATCCAAAGCTTCTAGTTGAGCTGGTTTTCCACATAGTATCAGAGCAAGGCACGAATCCAGCCTCCACAGCTGGTAGGTCACACTATAGAAAGATAATTCAACAGTCTTTGGACAATATGAAGTTCAATACATTCTAGCCAGAATTTCCATCTGCTACATACATGTCTTGGTAAGTAATAACTAAATTCCAGTCTATTTGTGTAGGCTAGTAATGTTATACACAGACTATATTATGAGAAATTCCGAGCCACGACCCGTTATCACTATGCCTCGGTCCATACAAAAAGATCGTAGAGTTTTGAAACTTTCAACTGAAACTTTCAATTAATTACAGGGTACAGGGTAAATAAAGAGAAGAATGACGAAAAAAAAAACAAAGAGAAAACCTGATAAAAGGCAAGGCATTGGAGCACAAATTTTTCCATTGAATCTAGCTCTATGTCTAGCATAGCATCATAGTCCTTGATCTGTGAGCACAAAATAAAAGTTCAGTAAATTACGAAAACAGCTGAGAGTGTGAAGCTGAATATATGAAAAGGCAAAATAAATTGAGCCCATGGGAAAATATGACTAGTACTAAATTAAGAATGATTTTTGGAGCTACTTTTAGGGATTTGATTGGATCTACATCCTTGAATAATGGAATATGTTTCCCATAATTATGAATGCGATTTCTTTTCCTTTCTGGCTGCTAGAGTAACTTGCATAAAAATTCATCATCTTGCACAGCTAATTACAAACAATAAACAGTGGTACTTTTTATCAGTTTGTTAAAAACTATACCGCAGCCCCATATTCTCCAATAGCATGATAGCAGGAAGCGCGTAAATATAAACACTCAATATTTGCATTTTCAATGCTCAGCCCAGTTGACAAGTCCTTGATAGCCTTCCTGCAATAGTCATGTAACCACAAAACACAAAATGACATTAGTGACATAGAAACAACATTATTTAATAATAACTGAGGAGAGGTTCAAGTTGGTTTCTTCTTTGAATTCTACAATGTTTACTAAGAGTAACTGGAAACATGTTTTTTTTTTGTAAGTAGAAAACATGGTTAAAGTGTATAAATAATAAGTGAGTCTTCAACAAAGAGCTTTTAGCAGAGTCGGTTTCAAAACTTGGTATGGGCCACAGCTTGCATTTGGCTCGGATGAGCTGCCATAGCTTGCTTGGCCACGTGCACGTGAGATAAGTGGTGGCTTACACGTGAGTATGTGTAGGGTTAAATAATACGCAGACCTTCAATTAGCAGCTTAAGCTAACAGTATATCTTACACAGGTAAAATTAATTACCATTTCAGAATTGTAAGGGTTGATGAAACCATCCACCTAGCTAACAGACACGATTCCACGCACAAGCATTAGGTGTCCAAATAAATATGGTACAAGAACTTCAACCAAAGATGTAATCACTAACTAGTCCTTCCGTGTACATAATTCCTACATGTCATTCCTATCTTTGCATTCAATGAAAGAGGCATCCTAAGTAGTCTTCTATTACTTGAAGCCTTGTTCTTTTCTTACTGTTAAAAAGATCCATTATTATCATCATTCATCAGCATTGCAACGAATCATGATTACATAACCTATTTCAAACAGTGTGTGTATCGTGCACAGTGTCAACTAGCCATAGGTTATTCTCATCTTAGAAGTGGTTCTATTTCCATGATTCACAATCCAAAGATGCTTGTGCTAATCACCAAGCAAATCTAACACTTCAAGTTTTCCAACGGAACCAAGATGACCCATAGAGAGCTCTTGATAAGTTAGCATTACATAAACAAAACAAGAAGACTACTCAGAGTCAATCAAGTTGATAATTCACCTGTGCTCTCCCATCCCATGGAATAATAGACCACGCAAGTGATATGCTTTTGCAAACCTAATAAAAAGGTATTCGTTGTCAAACATATCTCAGATAAGGATAAGAAGCAAAATATTCATAATAAAGATGACGATGGCTTACGTATCATCAATTTGTAGAACTTGTTGAAGGCAATCAAAAGCTTTGGCCGGGTTTGCTAAATCTTCATAGAACTGTACCACAAGTTCACCCCAAAAAATACATTTAAGGTTACTTCATACAAAAACATTACCCTGAACAGAGAAATGTGGATGTATAATGTTTTACTAAAACATTAGGGTTCATAGATATCTTTTAACCAGCATGATGAGGGTGTCACCACTGACAGATACAGATCATACACCTAGCAATAGTGTCATTACTTGCATAAATCTCTTGACAGAAGAGAGGTAAAAGTCAGACGAGATGCATAAATGCCATTATATCATCTGACCTAGTGAAGTCCACTTGTCATCCTCATAGTGAACAATACAAAATAGACATTAATTTACATTAAAAAAGGTGCATAATTACAAAGCAAAATCATGTTTTTACAACCTCTGGGGATGTGCACTGATTGTTACTATAATATATTAATAGATAACCCAAGATCAATTCTGTGCACCAAAAACAATAAAAGAAATGACAAATACAAAATAAGTGAACCTCAGGTGTTTCCAAGCATAAAACACTAATGAGTAAAGAGAACACAATATTTAGAGTTAACTCTACCGTATATGATTTCTTGTTGATGTGATCTTTATAAATATTTATGAAAACCTTGATGTGGAGATTGTTCTTTCGAAAATAAGTTGATGAGGAGATTGTTCTTGCCAAACATAAGTTGCTAACAGGCATACCTGGGTTAGATGAGCCCATGCCTCGAGGAATGTATTATCAATCTGAATAGCTTTCAGGTGTGCCTCCTCAGCCCTTTTATATTCACCAATAGAAGATAACGCTAAGCCCTATTTGAGGAAAAAATATGTTCAGTGATTATAATACAAGTGAATAGATTTTAATGATTCGGCAAAATAAAGTTCGGCATGTTTAAAAATTACCAAGTAAGTGTACGCAGACTGATTATGTTTGTCAAGCTCCAAACAATCAGTTAAATCTTCAACAGCAGCACCGAAATCCTTGTACTTAAAATTAACAATTCCTGCAAGTACTCAAACCCCATCAGTTACTAGTCAGGCCATGTCAATATCTTATATTGGCACAGAAGGTTTATCATGTTTGACTTCATACTAGTATCTGATATGCATGGCAAGGTCTATGCTAGTGTCAGATGGAAACATTTAAACAGTCATGCAACAATCACTTTATTTTACAACAAACTTTAGCTTAAGTCCCTCGTTCCTTCCATATACCACAGTTTCCAAAGAAAGAAGATCAAGATAAAGGTATAAAGGGTTAAAGCAGATTGATACACTGGTTGAGTGCTTGATTGAGCAAGTTACCTCTTTCATGTAGAATATCAGCTGAATTTGGTTCAAATTCCAATGCTTTGGACAAGTCTTCAATGGCCTGGTATTGAAAGAGAATTAAGTATGACGTCCGTGTTAATAAGTGACACGCACAAGGAACTCAACTTCTGTATGATTAAACAGCACCATACATATATGTTAAGATCGAAAAGTGTTATTTGATAGAATAGAATACCCGTAAAAGATGGCCTAGCTATCGCTCTCTCCATACACAGCATACATATACTTAAATTTGTTATTTGACAGTTTCCAGAAGAACTTGTATACAAAAACTGCTCCTTTTCCTTATTAAATCTTAAAATTGTTGTGGAAATTATGATCACAAGGGTCCATATGTTGTTTATCAATAGGATAAGACAGTTCAAGTTTTGGGTTAATAGAGCATATACAAAAGTTTTTTTTTATGGAAAACACTTATAAAGATGTCTAACTTAGCTGCTAGATATATAAAAATAAGCATAGTTGAAGACATAAATCAAAGAAGGAAACTGACAGAAGGTTTCTATATTTTGACCTCAACAGATTCCCCTAAGGCAGCTCGAGCCTGCCCTCTCCGCTTCCATGCCTCACCAGCAGATGGATTAGATTGTATAGCCTACATGTTGTAATAGTGTAAGTGTACAAGCAACGATATATCTAGAGACCTGTTAAGTTGTATAGATTTAAAAACCTTTGTAAAGTCTGCAATTGCATTATTAAGTTCTCGTTGGAATGCATATGCTGTCCCTCGCCCTATCAGGGCCTCAGGATATGTAGGATCTTCTCTCAGTATCTGCACATAAATATGATGAGAAGCAAACTTTAAGTAGAGTTACAGTAAACAGTGACAAGAAACTAACCTTCCCATACCACACCAAAAAAGAGCAGAAAATAAAGAAAAGGTACAAACACAAATAAATGCATATACAATCAGAAAATAGACAATTAATGCATAACCCAACACCCAAGAAACTGAAAACCATCTGGATGAGTAAAAAGTATAAAGAGTATTACCTGGTCAAAGATAGATATGGCATGAGCATATCTCCCCTCATTAACCTGTAAAAGAGCTATATCTTAATTTTGAACTAAATACTAAATTTACACATTGGCACTAATAAATGACAATCTAAAATTCATAAATAAATAAATGAGGAAGCAAAAAGCTTACTTGTGCTATACCCCTTGATAGTCGGAAATCTACACTTATTGACTTGGTCTTTGAAATCCTGGTAACAGAGAACTGTTTGGTTTTCTTGTCACTGTCACTAGTTTGACCATTCATGTCATTTTTATTTCTCGACTTTCCTTTGGTTTCATGACTATCAATGAAGTTGTTAACTGTTGATAGAGTACTGCATGAAGCATCACTTGAGCTATTAGTAGATTCAGACTTGTCACTTAATTTATGAGGTAAAAGATGAGCTCCATTCATCTGGCTTTCAAGCTTGTTATTTTCCTTGCTTTTGTTACTCAATTCATGATGTGCATCATTGAACTTAGCAGGAACATCACGAACTCCATTCATCTGGCCATCAATCTTTTTATTCCCCTTCATTTTGTCTCTTGACTCATTGTGTGAAGCATTCAGATTATCACCAGAATTCTTGTAGAGTTCTGTCCTTGACTCACTGCACAAACTGGTCTCATCACTAGCCTTTTTGTGATCCTCAGATATTACATCTGATTTTCCATTAGTATGTACAGGCACAAAAGCCCTAGACATGCTGTTATCTTCAGAAGTTTCATCTGATTTTCCATTTGTACGAAATCCGGAATCATTTATGGGCACATGCGACCTCACCTTGCTGTGATCCTCAGAAGTTACTCCCGATTTGGAATTAGTATGAGGTCCAGATTCACGTCCAGACATAGATAGCCTGGATGTATCCATCATATGGTTTTCACATGAACCATTCATGTCTTCTTTTGCAGCCATAAGAAGCTCTTCTAGTTCTATCAATTGCTTCAGGTCTGTACACTGATGCATGGCATGTTCATAGCCTTGTTCCCAAACCAAAAGAGCATCTTGTTTCCTTCCCAAAGCCGAAAAGGAACAACCTAATAACAAAAGGTAGAGTACAACTGTACTGAGTTCATCTGAAATGGAAGCCGCTATGGAAGACTAACTCATCTTTGAGTTTAATGGCAAATAAGCAAAATGATCTTCACTAGAAGAAATCGTGAACACTCCCAGTCTAGCTTACATTGCAGAGTCCACCATCGAACAAGTTTTTAATGTGATTAGGTGTTGAAAATCCTCATATTGAAGAGTACACCGAAGATCATCATCAGTTACCCAGATTATGAGTATGGATTGCTATAGTGATCAGATGAAGAAAAGCATCACACGGATTTTCATTTTTAGGTTAAAGCAGAAAAGCAGGCAACATGAGCATGTGACTTCATGTACTGATTTCTGTCCTTCCTGTTATAATGCACTCTGTTTTACTTCAAAATTTCAGGGAGATAGGGAGGGGTTCCATAATTTTTAGTTAATTAAGCATAGATATCCATAACATACCTCCATAAGTTAGTTATAACAACTTCAGTAGCGGTGCGTTGAGGTAAGGTGGTAAGTCATGCACAAAAAATTGAATGCTTAACTTTTTGCCAATAGTCAATTGGGAAACTTATTTGGGATGGAGTATCTTCCTAATCCCATGGTTCGGTAATAACAATAAAAAATAGGAGATAAAAAAGCCATTGGTAGCTTGTGAGTAAAACATAAAATCAAGATATGCAGTACAGGGTAATGAACAAACTTAAACAGCATAAATTGCATTAGATTGAAGACAATGTATTTGCATAAGCTGTATATATATCATCATCATTGATCTGATGCACAACCATATACCTCAAAGAAAACAGTGGAGCACCCTTCAACAACAACAAGATACAGAACACATACTTACTATAAGGATTAAGAAATGAACAAGGTGCAGCTTCAATGCTAGCAAAGAACTCTCAATCATATTAACTTCACATTCAAGGAGCTAAACAGTTCTATATAATTCATTTTCCTGTGAAAAACTATTCCAATTCGTCAATTTTATAGTAACCCAGTTAAAACAAGCCCAAATTCATAGCCAGCCTGACTCAAGAATAGAAGAAGTGAAGAACCTTTGAGGATGTATGCGCATAGAAGAGTGGGGTCAAGCTGAAGAGCCCTGTCACAGTCCTTGATCACGTGCTTATGGAGCTCCAGTTGACTGTAACAGAAGGCTCGGTTGCTGGAAACGGGGACACATTCACAATGACATACAAATCAGTCAAGATATTCTAGATCGAAGAATGAATCAGAAACAGAAAACAAATTGAACGAACCAAATGTCCTGGATTACGCAGGACCGCGAGAGGAGGGAATCGAGAACTCGAATAGCCTTGGACCAGTCGCGAGAGGCGCAGAGCTTGGCGAGCTCGACCCGCTCGGAGATTGCCGAGCCCATCTGGAACGGGTAAGAAGAATTGGAAGGATCGGGAGGAGGAAGTGAAGTGGTGAGCTATGTGCGTCGCTCCACTCTAGCGTTGCATAGATGGAGGAGGAAGGGTAGAATCGGGAAAGCGTGTCATGAACTGAGGAGTGTCAAGGAGGAAACGAAAATGCTTTGTGAAGGAGAAGAACCAGAAATTGGGTGCGTTCGGATGGATTTGTGATTTGTGCGTGGCGATTGCAAGTGCGTCAACAGTAAGGCCTTGAGGTCCACACCACATTTAACCTAAAGTGCTTTTTTTCTTTTCCAATTTTTATTATTCATCTAGCTAGAGGTTCTGATTTTGAGTTGTTGGCACGTATGAAGTCACTCCCTCTTTACTCTAACGCGTTTTTATTTTCACAAAAATCGATCCACCACACTTGAAAAACTGAAATTTTCAGCCTGATATATTTTTGGGATAACTTCAAAAAACCGTATAAAATTATACCCGATTATCACTTACATTCATGATTCTATTTTTATTTCATACGGCACCCTAAACTTGACATTTTTTATCACCGTTTGATTTTCTGTCAAAAAATCTGTTAAATTTTTCTAAAATAACGAAAATACTCCACCATTATAAACCCTAATATCAACATGACTTTCACATAATTACAAAAATGCCATCACATGAATTTTTAATTCTTTTTTATTGTAATTATATATATGATATTAGATTAGTGGATTAACAGAACTACTTAAATATAAAAGGGATGATAGAACACAATGGAACAAGTAGCTCTCTTGCTCTTTTATTTCTCACAATACTACACTAAGACAACCATATTTGGGAGCTCTTTTCTCTCTGCAAAACCTCACGAACCCAACTCCTATTTATAGGAGAAATTTGCAACTAAAGTCTTCATACAATTAATGAGATGGAGCCATTCAATCCATTGTCAACCTAACCTCCACAAGACATGGTTTATGTCCCCTTCATGGATGTGAAGTGTGGGGGCCATATATTTTTTTCATAACAATGTTTCTATTTTTCATTAGGTCTCCAATTTCTTTTTACTTAATAAAAATCCACGTTTAAGCTAAAAAAATAAAGATAAATAAAAATAAAACATCGAACATTTGTCAAAAAGGGCAGGAACGGCCAAAAAAATGGAATCGAAAAGCCTTATTTTAGCGGGCTTTACGTTCTAGACTGGCTAATGTGTACAGACAGGCCTAGGGCCCAATAGTATAGTACGGCTGAACTGAGATCCAGTATCACTTTACTGTTCGTTGAAGCAGACGCAATCACACGCGCACGCTTCTGGTTTTTCTTTCCATGGTCGCTGAGCACATGATATGGGCTTAAGGCCAAGGCGCGAGCATTCAGTTCACATTGCAGATCTTCCTGGAGCGAACCCTAACGCCGGATTTGCTTGCAATTACCGTTTCCACTAACTACATCGGAACCGCCCATGTTTTTCACTTCTTAGATCTCAACAGTTCAAAGGTCATATCACTGTGAGCACCAGCCAGTGACGGCCTCTTTCTGCATTTCCCAATGGAGGACGCTTACGCCAGATCCGTCACCGAGGTAAATTTACATTAACTCTTCCAATTTCTGACAATATTTTGATCAGAGCTCGGTGCATTTCGATCAACTTGATTGAACCTCGTTCAACTGTCTAGTTCTGTAATCTGTTATTGAATTTGCGAGAATTGGGAAACATGGGAAATTTCCAAACTTCAGGCTTGTAAAAACACATTTCGTTGGTATATGATGAGTTCTGTAAATCCTCAGTGTTCTATGTGAATGGGCAGGTGCTGGATTATTTTGGGGTTGATCCAAGCAGAGGTCTTTCTGATAATCAGGTATTTTGCTGCATTTTGGCTCATCTGATTAGTTTGTAGTTATTGATCATAGTAAGTTATAGTATTGTGCACCCCCAGTTCAGTTCTAACTGGGCCGTTCCACTGAGTTTGTATTGCATCTCCCTTGTCTGCAGGTTGTGCAACATGCAAGACTATATGGTAGAAATGGTATGTAGTCATTTTTTAGTTCTTACTCGTGCTTTCCACTCCCCATCTGATGCCGTGCCCCTTTGGCAAGGGTATATTATACATGGCCATTTGACCATACAAGATGATAACATGGAAAATATGTCGGTTTTTATTTTAATTAGCCAATTTTGGGTAGTTTCATGTTCTCAACTCAGTTCAGTATTCTATATGTACAATTAGTGCTTGGCTTTGAAAATACTCTTGATTGTTGAGAGGATTACTAACCTTCAAACCTTCTTTGTAAATTGGATTTTTGATGTCTCCACTACACAAGAGAGGTAAGTTATAGTACTCCGTTCAACTGATAGATATAGTTGAAAGGGTTTTAAAAGGCAGAAATGGGAACCCAAATCGTTTTCCTTCCGCATCATGAGGCATAAGGCCCGAGGCGAACCAAAGCGTAAGCCTCAATAATAAAATTAATAAATTCATAAAATGCCATACAATCTCTTTCAAACAAGAAACAACACATAATTTCATAGCAAAAACACATTTTATCAATTAACAATGTAACATGAGCAAAAAATGTGAAAGAGTCCTCTAGTCTAAAAAGATTGTTTCTAATTTTGCAGATAAATCATAATAATGCATACTTTTGATTATAACTCTTTTGAAAATCAACATTTTTCGGAAGAATCTAAACGGCTTAATCATATACACTATACACATAAGTTTTCATTAACCGATGATCTAAACACTAATGATCTAGTTTAGTCGAACTAGATGGTGAAGTGCCATATACCATCTAATCAGGCAAGATGAGTTTATTTTTTCTACCCAACAATCCAAGAAAAAGTAAAACACAATCCTCTCCTTGAAATTTTTAGATATTTAGATATTTTATTTGTACCTTATATTTTTCATTTTTACAAAGCTCTATTCATTATTTAACGTGACCCAACCTATACACCCCCAAAAATCTAAAAGCCTAGAAACACCCAGAAAACATAACCAAAACCGAGGCGTACGCCTTAATGGGGGGCGGGGGCGGTCGGTGAGACGCACACCTCGTGGGTTTCGAGGTTTAAGCCTCAAATGTACCCTGTGAGGTGCCACCTCGACGCTCAATTGTTACCTCATGGCCTCGAGAGTTTTTTAAAACCATGGATGAAACCCCATGGTAGCAATAAACTCTAAAGATGTTCTTAAAATCTTGAAGAATACATATCATATTCATTCTATTTATGAGGGACAAGTTACTTGCAAAAATGTTTTAGTGTTGGTGTCCATAAGGTTAGTGGTATGAACAAATAGATGTGTCCACTAGACCCAGCGTCTTAAGCTACTTGGTATCAAAGCATGTCACTCGAATTTTGGCAGGAGTTCGAGGTGGCTTCATACACCAATTCCCCCCTAATAGCTTAGGCTTACGGGTTTGGAAATTTACGATGTGTGTCCAGAGGTATTATAAAATGTTCCATGAACTTCATGAAAAACGTCTGATTTCATATTTCTTTCTTGCCTGACATAGGGAAGTTTTATTGGCGCTTGAATACCACTTGAAAGTAGGCATATTAAATAACTATTATGTACACTATAAACAATATGATTTGCATATATATATATATGCAGTCTGACATAACTTTTTCCCTTTGCGTCCTTCATGCGGCTAGAGTAAATTTCACTTGTCATCTAGCTCAATTATGTGTTCGGTTAAGAAGTCTAGTCAAGCTATCTTGACAGCTTTTTCGTTAAATTCATTATGGTTTTAATCTTAGATTGAATCTCAAACTACTTTAGATGATTTGAGGTGTGTAAACTATAGCTTTATTCTGTCTTCGTTGGATTCAAATCGTACTTAGGCTTATGATTTGAGAACAAACCGAGACCTGCACACCTAAAAACTTGAAGCGAGAAAGAACTAGATCCAACTTAGAACATGTGACAACTTGTTCTGTTAAGCTAAGCATGTGTTACATGCCGCTTAATTCAAGAAATGTAAAATATAAAAACTTGACCAATAAATACAAATTTTGTAGTGGTCCTAGTCTCAATAAACATTCTCTTATTTGCAATCTCTAGTTACTTCTTACAATCTTCATGTCGATGCATGCTCCAATATGTTTATTTTGAAATTATGGTGATGTGTCCCTAGTTGCTATGGATTAGTTTCCCTCTAGTTTTCTGTTAAATATCTTGATCATACTGGAGCATGCACCAATATGATATTTTGCTGCTTACATGTTTTCTTGTCATATTTCTTCAAATTTGTGGCTTACATATTTCTCTACTTTGGCCGCATGTTTCTGGTATTGTCTGCAGTACTGCCTGAAGAAAAAAGTAAGTACATGATTTATGCTCTCTATCTATATATATATATGTGTATATATATATTATTTGTGTATTTTGGTTGCTTATACAAGAACATAGACACATGACAGTCTCTTAGGTTTCCCTTTCTCCTTGTTATGTATTATAAGAGGATAATATATCTACTCATTTTGTAAATGCAGTAACCCTTTCTTTCCCCCTCTGTCAATTTTATAGTGCATCCAGATTTTCAAGCACGATGAAGCGCATTTAGTTTACTTAAGATAAGGACATGTCTTTAACAATTTAAGGGCTGGATATAAAACATGTTCTGTCTGAACGAGACGCCACATTCCAATAGGGACAACTGTGGAATTCCTGTGAATGTGCCCGAGTTCTCTAAAATGTCTCCAGAACCTCCATATCTGATTTATTTGTGGATAATAATAGTCCTATGAAAAAACCTATTAAGTTTGCAAATAAGTCCTAATGATCCATTCTATTGAAACTTGCCATACCTTCCATAAGGAATAATTCTATCAAGTGCACATTCACTGCATATAATGGCACATCTAGTAATTTCTAAATGGTGAAACTTTGTACAAATATGGTTTAGTGTATACATAATTACATCTCATTCTAGTTTGGGCACATAGTGTGATGATGGGAAGTTAGGTTCAAATTGGATAGCAGCATGAACTGTAAAATTTGTTCCTATGTTCTTCAACAGGTTGACATTTCTTGTTTTGTATGGAAAATGATCACACTATAGAGATTGTGCTAGACTTTTGTGCAGTCTCTTTGATATATGTGTTACTATTTAGTATATTTGAACAGAATTAACACTCCTTACTCTTACAAATGAGGTGAATCTTATGCCTCATGTTTATTGTATGCAGGGACTCCCTTTTGGAAATTGGTCTTGAAACAGTTCGATGACTTGCTTGTCAAGATATTGATTGCTGCCGCCCTTGTTTCTTTCATTTTGGCTTTGATCAATGGCGAGACCGGCTTGACAGCCTTTTTGGAGCCTTCTGTAAGACATCTTGCCTTTCAGCTTGAAAAAACTGTTTTCTTTTTTGCTATTGTTTTTAAGATGTGGTTTGTTAAGGATAGGGGAGGCGGATTTTTGTTTTGCACCTTGGGATACTGAAACAGATTTTTTTTTTATAAAATACCACTGGCTTCCATGTTATATTCAATGTGTTTTACCCTGCATATGGTGTGCTATTTTGCTAGTCAAATTGTTCCAGATATTGTAACAGAATTGTATATGCCTGATAGGTTTGCCTATCTGCTGTCCTCAGTTAGATAGAGTGTTCTGCTGAACTAGTTAGCAGTAGTGCTGTTTCTGAAAAGTCCTATTACTACTGTGCTTGAGCTTTTGGTTGGAGCTTAAGGCTGTATATGTGTGTAATTTCTTTTGCTTGTGATTCTTACAACGTGCTGTAGTTTTTTCATGGAACAGTTATTTGCTTTCAATATTTTTGGCAACCATAATTTATAGATTTGCGTAAATGTCCAGTTTTTTGAACAAAGGCGAAGTAGCTAATTTATGAAGTTACTTGAACGACAACTTGATTTCAGATTGTCTCTGCTGGTATTTATGAGATTAAAAAAGGCCTAGGACATACTAATGATGTGTTAATATCTTTTCTAGACCAGTCTAGCTGAGTCTAGAGTGACTCTGTAAGACTATTACATTGGTCAAATCCCAAACCCATCACCCTGTGATATATATCTTGGGACCTACACCTCTACCTCTTAGTTTGAACTTTTGTGTTGGATCAGATTCTAACATGATATCAAACTTGTGTCCCTTAACCACCTTCCTCTATCATCCATCTTGGGCTAACGGCCCATCTGTTGTACTGGTCCCCATGCAATCTGGTATATACTTAAAAGGGGGGTACAAATCCCAAACTCATCACTACTTGATATATGTTTTGGGATCTCCACCTATCAGTTTGATCTCTTAAGTTGGTTGATTTGGATTTGGGGGCATTGATCATGTGGCTTGTGTGTTCCCTCCTGTTGCCCACATGTAGAAGTCTAGTCATACACGTGAGGGGAGTGTTGAAGTATAAAGTCTCGGATCAAATGAAACCTCTGTCAATTGCGGAGTCGGGCCCAATATATGTAGGATTGTTCTAAAAATATTCCGGGCACTTCTACTTCTAGCCTATTAAGATGTTCTTTGTTTGAATTGGTCAGCTTTTAGCAAAAAAGATTATTTTTGGCCTGTGTTTAATCTCTCCAATGTTACCTGACATTCAATTTGCACACTCTCTCATTGCCAACCACTTGAGAATTTTCTTCAGTAAGAGTGTAATGTTACAGATTGCAAATTGTCTTGGTTATACCCACTTGGCCCATACTTTTGTCCTGATTTTACTTGTGCGGATTTATTGCATTTGCAGGTTATCCTAATGATATTAGCAGCCAATGCAGCAGTTGGGGTAATTACTGAAACAAATGCAGAGAAGGCACTTGAGGTAACTTTGGTATTTTTAGTTTTAAGGATGTTTCCTTGAATAATAACAAATAGTTGGCTGCACAGCATATTATGCTCAATGTCAATTATTTTCTATTTGCCCGTCAGAACATATTTTTGTGTCTATGTCACTCTGCACATCATCACATTCTTTTTCTTCACCTCCTTGCTTCATAATGGGCATGAAGGATGTACTTTATCCGTCCTATCATAATTGTTTTTATTTAGGGGATATTCATTTTCTGTTAGTTCTCTTCTAGCTCATTCTTTTTAATCATGCAATTATCCCTGATGTAGTCATTTTTCTGTCATTTGGAATTCAATTAGTTCGACTCAGTTCTGTAACAACTTATTCTTGATTTGAGTCTCATGTTTTGTTCAGGAGTTGCGTGCATATCAAGCTGACATCGCTACAGTGCAGCGAAATGGTAAATAAAATATTTTCCATAATTTATTAATATTTTTATATTATTTTCTTTTGACAACTAAAGCTCAGGTTAGTATTATTTAGGCATATAATATAATGTCAACTTTGAAATGATTTGCTATGATATAGTTTACCTGCATAATTGTCCCTAGCTTTGCTATTTCATCTTGTCATGGGCCCAGGAAGACATTTCTTCCATTAAAGCTGATGTGTTTTACATCAAACATGAAGAAGACTCAGTTTCTGATCCATGCATTTGAAATGTTTCTTTCTCTCCTGAAACCAAAATATATAGAATTATTGATGAGTAACGTACAACTTTTATAGGTCATGCTATTTTCTTGTAGTATATCAAAACTATAATCCATCTGTCAAGCAGGGATGCACTTATAGATACATATTTTTTTGGCATTTCATGTATCTGTTACATTTGCTTTTATAGGTTGCTTCTCCATTGTTCCAGCAACAGAGCTAGTTCCAGGAGATATAGTCGAAGTTAGCGGTAATGTGCCTACATATACCTTCTGTAAACAATATATTGCTTGTTCAAACTTCCAGCTTAGACCTTCTTTGGGGCATTATCTGACGTAGTTAACTTTTATCTTCTGTTTATCATGGAATTAACAGTGGGATGCAAAGTTCCAGCTGATATGAGGATGATAGAGATGTTTAGTAATGAATTTCGTGTTGATCAAGCCATTCTTACTGGTAATCTACCCATTTTACCAAATATTATGAATAAACCTTGCTTTTGATAATGATATAGTATTGTTGAAATATAAAGTTTCCCATTGAGTAAAAATAGAAAAAGAGTTGCACACAAACATGAAAGCCACACCCAACTAACAATTTCGACCTGTTAACTGTGGAGCTCAACGGTATATATGTAGTTCGATTTAAATTTCTTCATTGTATCCGCGGGTTGAATGGGCATGCAGCCACTGACTGTGTGGGTCCATTTTTGCCTCTTATCATGGCCTTCAGTCCAGATGGGTTACCTTCAGTCCAGCATGTAGAAGTCTAGTCACATGAGAGGTGGGATAAAGTTTTAAGTTCTGCCTTGAATTAAAATAGAGAAAAAAGTAGGCACAAACCATACCCAACTACCTTTTAGCTATGGAGTCTGACCAGATATATATAATTCGATTCAAAATTCTATTAATTATAATATAAGTTAATCTTCTAAGGAAAATAATACTTTTTTTTATTTTCTCTATCCTAATATTTTTTTTTTGTAATGCATTTCATGTTGATCAAGTCATTCGAATTGGTTCACTACCCTCTCAGCCAAATATTCGTATTTGAACTTACCTTGCATTTGATAATGGTTATGATAATTGAAGTTAGTCTGCCAAAGAATAGAGTACCGATTTTAGTTTCTCTTTATCCTAATAAGGTTCTTTTTGTTATTTATTACCCTCTTCATTCCATTCCAAAGTAAGTGTAAATATGTGATGTTTAATTTTGTGTCAAAATAAAAGATTAGTGAAGTTTGTGCTCAACTTTCCCCACCTGCCCCCATGTGCTTCCAGTTATTATACCACTTGCAAAGACACTGGAGTAGTAATTTGAACTTAGACAACGTATATTATTAGGAATCCATGTCTAATTCACTTTTTTTCCAAAAAGATAGTGGACACTTATTTTGGAACATCATATTTAGTAAAAGAAGACTAATATTTCAGGACGGATGGAGTATTATCTATTTTCCTTTATCCATGGTACCATGATTTTGATTTTGGTTATAAACTTTCATTAGTACGTGCCACTTTTATTGTCAAGACCTGATCTAGCTTACCCTGGCAAATGTCAATCAACGGCGTACATGCTTTAGCATTGTTTCCTTCATCAGATTATTTGGACTGCTCCTCTTTTCCTCATCACTTGGTTTGACTGGAACCAACTATTTGCATGCTTCTGTTCCCAATTAACATTTCAAACTAATTATAAGTTCATGTATCATGTGTAGTATGATTGTTTGGTGTAATGTTTATTTTCTAATGTGGGGAGTAGCCTCTCCATGCACTGTGTCCCTTTTATTGAAATATGCATTATATTGTCTGTAGTTCATGTGTGCACGGTTATAGAAAGGAACAAATCTGTCTTAGGTACAGCAGCATCACGTGTCCAATTTATCTGTACGATCACACATTATGGAGTTTCTGCTAACCTTTTCCAAGATATGTGGTCTGACATTGAGATGTATTGTTTAACTTACTCACCCACTCTCATTCTTTTGAACACGTACTTAATATTCAAGTATATGTGACACGTTGCTAATGGATTTTTTTATTTGTTTCTTGGTGATAGGTGAGAGCTACTCTGTGGAGAAAGAGCTTACATCCACTGTGGCCACCAATGCTGTATACCAAGACAAGATAAATATGCTTTTCTCGGTAAACTCCCCAGAACTTTTTTATTTCAGTTGGAATAGAACTAATTTATCACTTTTATGATATTGGACAAAGCACAAAAAGTTTGTGCAAACAAGAAATAAAATACAAGATTACACGGCCCCCATGTGCTCTCAGCTGGTTCGAAGTAAGCCTTGAATATACATTGGTGCTCTGGAATAGATTGTTCAACCATTGAGTTAGGCATAAAAATCTAGACCATACAGAACTCAAATCCTAGTATAAAAATGAATCATGCTTTTGACAATGCAATTATGTTATCTCTCAGTAGGCTTACTGTTGCCTGGAGTATGTGCTCTTTGTAAGCTTATCTGAAAAAAGTTTCAGGCAGACTAGCTGTACCTTAAAGAGTGGTAACCATAATGCAAATAAGTCTTGAACAAGCAATTGAACGAAATGACTTTAGCATTAAGATGGTTTTAGGATAGCCTAGCTACTAATTAGTAAATTTTGACATAATTGGAAATCATGAAATATGGACAGATGGGAAGATTTCTAAAAATTATGGCAGTTCCAAGTAATGGTAGAGTCATAGATGCATTATTGGTTGTGAATATATACATGCCATTGAGTGGCAAATATGAAATCAACCTGACACTATTCCCTTTCCCTTGTGTCTAGTGACAGTTTCCAATTTCACCCACAAAATAAAAATAAAAAGTTAATAAAAAACTTTTAGATAAATGAGTTGATCTGTAGAAAAATCAAAGTTGATGCAGTGAAGGTGGAGACAAGAGTGTTAAGCAAATTGATGCACATCTAAACAACTTGTATGCACCTGTTTTGGGTTAATCCTTAAGCGTTAATTGGGTCAACTTTATGAGTTGGCATTGGCAGACAACTATTTTTATAGTTTATACAGATATAGAGTAATACAAAAGGTGCTCTACGGCCTTTGCCGGAAAGAAGAAATAATCAAAGAGAATGAAAACTTCTTGCAAAATGTTGTAATATCCAATATATTTTTGAAAGGACCAAGTAGTATATCAGAAAACAAATATTTTGAATATCAGCACTGACGGATCTTCAATCATTTGTAAAGTTCTTGTTGCATATCTGTTTTAAGTGCGCACATCCAATCAGTATTTTCTCTGATAATGCTGGATTCATAAATACCGATATGTTCCATCTTAACCAAAATTGAGGGATATGCATCAACTAGGACTTTCCCCTATTGTTGTTTGTGAACCTTTGTGGAGATCCTATGTCTTTCAAAATCTTGTCAGCAACAAATGAGTTCCCGCATATTCTGATTGCCAGGGAACAGTAGTCGTAGCTGGAAGAGCCAGGGCTGTCGTAGTTCAAGTTGGTACTGATACCGCCATGGGCAGCATACGCGACTCAATGCTGCAAACCGAAGAGGTGAGAAATCTCAATTTCTTAATTGTATGTTTTTGTCTGTGGATAATCTGTTTAATTATTGATACTTAAATGGCTCTTCTTTTGTGTACTGTTTTTCAGTGCATCATTACTTTATTTTGTATCTGAATCATTATTATTGTGTTGTACATTTGGTCAATTATGTCATGTTGTTTCCATCAAGTTCGAATTAGAAAATCAGTAGTTATACTTGTATCCATGTAATGGAGTAGTTCCAGTACGTTCTAATTGTCATTACTATTTGTTGCAGGAGGCAACACCTCTGAAAAAGAAACTGGATGAGTTTGGATCTTTTTTGGCGAAGGTAATTGCATATCATCAGCCTCAACTCTCCAAGCTTAATCTGTTGGGTATAATTATATCCGCGTTGTTTTCCCTTTACACTAAATCTATATAAACTGCCAAAAGAAGTTGATATTAAGGATTAAGAAAAAAAAGTTTGTTGGTAAGGTTAAATACCCTTCCCATCACCTTGGAGAAATTGGGTTTGGATAGAGTAGTTTTATTTTTAAAACTGGGTCAGTTTGGGCCCTAATAAAATGATTGGCATACGATCAGCAAATGGTTTTTATTTTCAAGCATACTTGCTGCCATATCCCATTTGGATTTGTTGAAGCCCAATCCAACCCAAAAGCTCAAGCTGATGGCTGGAGGCATCAATATGTTTATCAAGTTGTCTATTTATCCGCGTACTTCTGATGTGGGACACACACTTCAACACTCCCCCTCATGCGTGGGCCTTGCACGTGTTGCATCCAAGGGCATC
>JAYMTN010000021.1:0-27606 GCA_036897425.1 Erodium trifolium
TTATCGGCTTGCACGTGAGGGGGAGTGTTAGAATATGAATTAATGATGAGTAGTTCAAGAGTCTAATATTAATTAAGGGCTAGAAGGTGAAGAGTTTACCATCAATGAGGTAGTTAGATGTTAGTGTAACTCTTTATAAATAGAGAGCTACTCTTGCTCTTTGTATCAAGTAATCATCAATATATTCTCTCCATATTTTCCTAGTTTTACACTTAGAAACCCCATTATTCAAACAAATACGTTTTGACGCCGAGGTCATAGGTGGTGGACAGTCGTATGTGGGGTAACGAGAGTGAAAAGGTGGGAAATGATAGGGTTGAAGAAGCCCCTTAATCAGGGCATGCCACATGGCATCATTCTTCCCTCTCCCGCCCATTTCAATAAAATTCCTATGGATGATTATAACTCGGTACTCTTAATCATCATCACATACTAGTTCCACATCGACCAATGAGAGGCACTAGCACCTTCAAGACGGGTCTGAAATGCATCGTTCAGGAGCAAGAATGTGTATGTCGAGCATGGATCAACAGCTCTACCGATAGCATCGGTGGACAGTGGAAGAAGATAGAGGTGTATTGGACTTCCTCCTCGCATGGCCCGACCCTAACCCGAACCAAATGAAGAAAGTGAAGCAAGCAAACAAACAAGATTGGACAACGAGGAATGCTCCTACGAGCCGAGCACTCCTTTCGACTCTAAGCCGAATGCCGATCGAGCACTCCTTTGGACAATTACCCCTTTATATTATTGCAATTTATTTTGCCTGCTTTTCAATTTCAGTACTTTACTTTGGATAATTGGTAATTGTAATTGTCTTTCGATTAAAATTATAATACAAATAGTTAACCTCCCAAAAAACAAATATTTCTTATATACGTTACTCCCCAAGTCATTGACATTACAAAAGGCCACAAAATCATTGATATGACACAAGTTTTTTATTTTTTAATTGAATCATCATAACCTCGAAGACTATCTCTCTTGGCACCACAATGTATTCTAAGATTGTTCTGGAACATCTTATACCTGCCACTTAAAGATTCAAAATTTACTAGTTTATACAGCTAAAAAATTCAATTGTGAAGAGATGTTATATTGCTTTAATAACAGGAACTAGCAGAAGGAAGGAACAAAGCAATCAGAAGATGGTATCAATCCTCAGCTTCCTTTTTGGGGGAGATTTTTCAACAATTTGCTTCTGAAGATCCATGAAAGTCAACCCCTTATTGGCAAATAATCTCCTGAGGTTGATCACAGAAAGCTCGTTTAAGCTAGCAACAGCAAGATCCGCCTGAACCAGATCATACCTGCACATTAAACGTTGATCAGCTGAAAATGTAAAACCTAACAAAGGAATCAAAAGGAAAACTGAGGTAAGTGAAACTATGTGCGTACGCCCGGTGGGCCCCAATAACTGCCACGGCCATCATCGTGCAATTATGAGCAGCAGCCACACCTCTTGGATCGTCTTCAAATACCACACACTTGGACGGTTTCCGATCCAGCTGCAAGATTTGTCAAGTTGCGTTAGAAATGGTCAAGTCAAGCATTTGAACTAGGGTCCATGAGATCAGGGTTCAAGTTCTAGCTGGGCTACTTTGGGCTTCTCTCCAACTCTAGTTGGGCCTCTTTCATTTCCCATCAACTCTTGTTGAGTCAAGTGACAAAAATAGACCTCTCATATGGGGTGGCCTTGAACCCGAATCTTGATACATCTTAATAATTGTAGATGAAAAAAAAGGGACGGGAGTTCTATTATCATCATCTGATTGGTATGAATGAACCTTAAATGATGCTCAATCTATCTGTTTGATTGGTTCGAACAGATAGATCATCAACCTAGGATTCCAAACTTGTTAATTACCAACCATGACCTATGTGTAAAAAGCCTTTTTTGGGTTTCACTATTACCACAACTCAGTTGACTGAAACTACCTTCCGACACATATTTCAAGTGCACACACTTCAAGACTCTCACAAGCCACAGAATCAAAAATCACCACCTAATGCTAATAGTTACAATAGCATAATATATAATGAAGGGGTACCATGTTCAGCTTCACAAAAAACCTGTTCATGAAATAAAGCTCCTAATCTGTCAATTACGAAATATATGAGACTTGCGAAGCAAAATAATCCAAACTAGAGTGGTTATGGTTGTGATCTAGCGACTACGATAGTATTTCATGTACCTTCATAGCTGCAGAAAGAAATTTATGAGCAACTGACTCCATGCCATCATCCTCTGTCACAACTGCCTGCAGAATAATTAAAGATAACATGAGAAATTTGCATTTCAGCTTAGTAAACACGGGAAAGTGACATATAAATGGGTAAATTGCACAAAACTATCTTCATGAATGGCCCACAAATACATGAACCCATAGTAAAGTTCCCACAAACAACCAACTACCCATATAAATTTTCATGTGTCACCGTCGTACAAAATAGACGGAAATCAAAAGAATTCGTTTGTTTTCGTCACATGACTTACAAGCGAGTGTAAACTTTAAAATATCCCAAAACCACTTAGTGTCATGCTTTACTCTTCCGATTTCAATTTAATTCCACTCTCATAACCTTCATGATTCGTATTGAAATTGGAAGATGGAAGGATGGGAATAAGAAATTTTTTAATATTGTAGAATTTTAAACTCACGTGACAAAAAAGTCGACTTTTTTTTTATGGTTTCCATCTATTTGTATGATGGTGACACTTGGAAATTCATAAGGGTAGTCACATGTCAGGAAAATTTTGCTATGGGGTTATGTGCTTGTGGGAAATTCATAAAGATAGTTATATGCAATTAAACCAATATAAATATATTCATATGTACTACTATGTATATGAAATGACATGGCAAATTCAAAACCATAACCAACCTGGAAGTACTGCTTAAGCCCCATTCGTTCTAAGGCTTCTACCATGTTTCTCCGATCAAGACTTGAAACAACAGCACAAGGAATGCCAGCAGTATGCACTGCATCGAGCCATACTTTAAGCCCCTCCATAGGCTCTGAAAGCTATATGAGTCCAAAATATGAGCATTATTGTTGCAGAAACAAAAGCATAATTGAAATAACAGAGGCAGACCCTCACTTCGAGAAGATTTTTGAAATACAGCTCAGAAAGCCTCAACTTTAATCTGTCCACTTCTGGATCACCCCAACGCAAAACCTAAAGATTTTGAAACTTGATAACGTGACTGTCTGTGAATCTTAATAACGAGCCAACTAACTCGATTAGGAATTCTCAAACCTTATGGAGTATGTGATCAGCACCTGCAAATATCATCAGTCTTTGGGTAGTAGCATCTTCAGGAATTTCCTTCCCTGAGGACTCGAGGATTTATTAGGGTGAAACATAATATTTTTCTAAACGTTTTAAGGGATAAAATAAAATAGATGAATATGGTTTCACTCATATACACAAGTCCAAACTAATATTTATCAACCTTTACATTGGGTAAAAATCTTGACATTAAACATTAATAGCTATAGGTCACACTAGTCACCAGAGATAAGAATAGTAACAAAAATTATGTTTTAAAAGGCAGGGGATAGTAGATACCTTCTTCAGAGGCGAGCTGTTTCCAAGCATTCAATTTCAATGCTCGAGTGTCAACCTGATAACACACTACAAATGTAACTAAATACTCTTTGGTTACACTCAGGTAGAAAAGGACGGGGACTTAGGTTTACATCTAGCCATGTCAAAAGAAGTAATTATAAATATTAGAAGCAGCAAATTCCCAGTAATTTTAGGATTTTTTATTGGAATTAAAAGTTTTATTTTTGACATGTACTAGGAATTTATTTATTTATTTATTATTATATGATAATCAGCTGTTTAGTATCCTTTGCTCTTTGCATTCTCCTCCATTATCCCCTAACCCAATTGCCACTTCAATAGATGTTGATCTTAAACATCCTTACCCAACTAACTAGCCACTTTTATAGATGTTGATCTTAACATTCATTTATGCCTAACCCACTTCAAGGACAAAGCCTGTATGTCAAATGACAATTTGGTCCTCAAAGACTATTGAATTTTATATCGAACATTAAAACTTATCGTACACACTCCATTCGTTAATGTTTAAGGCACACACTTTAAGGTGCAAAGAATCCCCAATATGTGTTCCTAACACTTCTAAGCCTTGTTTGGCAGCATTTGACTTCAAAATTAAAATAACCTAAGTTTAAGAACTAACCAGCACATTGTCCCATGAGAAAATAAGACCATAGGCCTCATCCGGTTTCATAGCATAGCGTATCCTCTTAAGAAAACCTTCTTGCAAGTTTTCGTTGAGAAAATCCTGATTCCAATCAGAATTTAACACCCATAAGCCACAGAGCATCTCACGGCCGATATATAAATAAAAAGAGATTAAACAAATAACTAGCGACGTAAAATGAAAGCTGGCACATAGTGGTAATCTTGTTGCTTACCACATCAACCTTAAGCGGCCCATCCGCTCTAAAGGTCTCGAAACCCTCTCCATATTCAGCGCCAATATCCTACACCAGATTTCAGATGATAAAAAATAAAATAAAAACTCTTATCACACAACTTTTCGGAGAGTTCAAAATCAAACCTCACAATCCTAAACCCTTTTAGCTTCACATACAAAATTACCCATTTATCTTCACAAATCAGAAAGGCTCAATTCACAACAAACCCAACATCAAGTTCTAAACTCTTTATCACCCAAGTTTTCTGAGATTGTAAAATCAAACTTCACAATCATCCTAAACCCTTTTAGCTTCACAAATAAAATCACCCATTTATCTTCACAAATCAGAAAGGCCCAATTCACAACAAACCCAGACACCAAGTTCCAACAAATAATTGAATCAACAGAACTAAAGAGGACATGAAAATAAGCACCTCTTGCATGAAAAGCTTGTTGGGTGTTGCGGGGAGGCCATTTTCATCGAACCCAGAAGCGCTACTGATCACCAGAAGCTTCGAGCGCTTAATTTTCTGCGAACACCAACCAATCAACAGCTATAATGAACACTGAAATCGAAAACTATAACATAATCGAAAGGGGAAAAAAGGGTACCTACTTGTTGGTCCGATAGTCTGAGCTTGGAAGGGAAGTGAGAGTGTTGAAACCCAGAAGACGAAGAAGGCGATGGAGAAAGGAGCAGTGAAGAGCTCCTGAGATTACATGCGCAGTCCATTTTCGCAACGAAGCTCGAAGAAGAAACCCGAGCCGCTTTATTTCTGGAGTCCAATTTTCTCTTCTCTCTATTTTTTTTGTAATTAAATTTATTATTATTTTTTATTTCCTTATTGCTTTATCCTCATCCCTCAGTAGATAAATAACACGTGTATGATTCAAATGGCCTACACATGGCCAATGGGCACGTGATGCATCACGTGTATTTTGTTTTGATTTTTTTTCTTTCCAAATGCTGATTTTTCAGAGCATCGATGTCTTTGTCTTTGACTAAACCAAATAATGAAAATAAAATTTGGGCGTTCTTTTTTTTTTTTAAACATACGTATTGAGGTAAATATTTTGATATCGATAAAAAAAATGATGTTTTCGATCTATTTGAGACAGATTGAAGATGGGGATATTTCAGGTCAGAGTGAAGAATGAGATAGCAAATAAGGTTACCACGCCTCTTGACCGGCTTGTCAATTATACGGCTGAATAATCATACTGTCCCGTTACCCCTTCGATGCAGATTTTCAACCTCTCACTCATTTTTACATCTTTCTAGGGTGGTATTGATCAATTAACCGATCATGAATTCGACTTCCACAATCAAACTAGAATGATTCATCTTTTAGAAATACACACCGACTCCAAACTCAGAATTAACCTACATCTTCAATCGATGCATATACCGACCGGCTACTAGTTTTAACCGACCGATCGGATATGCACGACGTTTATTAATGAAACTCTATATTCCTTTCCAAAAGAATAAAACTTAATTACATCAATGTCCACGAATGTATTTCTTGCCTAATTATCCAACGGTCATCCAACTCCGTTCGGTATTAGAATTGGAAACAACGAACCGACTCCAACTCGGATAGGCCCAACGGCCCAAACTGGAAGCCCAATAGGGGTTATGTGAGTATAAAAGCCTATCCCTCTCCCTCGCATCATAAACAGAGTTCTGATCGAAAGCAAGCGAAATCGGTACGAGGTTGAAACCAGAAAGTGCTATGGAAAAGTACATAGTTGATACCGACGAGGATGTCGATACCACCGGCTCCGACTCTGAGTATGATGGTGGAACTTATTGGAAGTTCGATATCGCCGACCTCCTCTTCACGCCGGGGAGGGACTACCTTGTAAAAAACAACGGCCAAAAGGTATTAGAGAATAACATTGTTGCAATTTGAAAGATAAGGGTAGGTATTCGTTACAAAAAAACATCAGGGTATGTATCGAAAGGGTAGTTAATTGTAATTAACCCTATCTCCTAAGTCCTAACCTAATCTCACACAAGCCATGGCGAATCGAATATCTGATCTCTATGAATAATATATGTCCTCTTAGTTAGTACTCCCTCTTGACCACAGTCGTCGGTTAGTTTCTTCATCGAAATTGTTGCCTTGTACGAAAATTTGTATCGTCCATGTCCTTAATTTCAAATGGAATATTATAAATTTTGTCTGTAAGCTATCGTGGTAAAGCATTAGATAGTTTAACAGCGCAATAATAAAATAGGTAGTTTTTCACACATGAACAATACGTAAAGGAAAATTTTGGCAATAAACCCATCCAGTTTAGCTTCGTACTTGTAGTTTGGAGCCGTGAATATTTCTCACATGGTTAGTTAATCTTATGACTGAGTGACTTTTATTCTTATATTTTTTTTCGTTGTGGGTTCAACTGTAACACTAAATATCAACTTATATGATTGTTACATACTACAGGTTAAGGTCGATGAACTGAAGGGCAAGGCGATTGTATTACTTATCTTCCCATTAGACTTGAAGTACCTTAAGGAGAGTGTAACTTTCCATATGATCGAAGCTTACCACGAGCTCTTACCGTTGGGCGGAGTCGAGTTCATTTTCGTGCCCGTTCAATTGCAATATCCCGTCGAGTATGCATTCCTCCAGGAGGCCATTTTAAATCACTTGTTCTCTACTTTACCTTTCCCCGCCGTCCCTTTCTCCGATCTCGAGGCCTGTAGGGCTTCCGTCGTCAAGACATTTCAGCTTCATTCTTACAAAAGGACGTCGAAATTTTTCCCACATTGGGTGATCATTGATCCAACCAACGAGGTTGCAATGTGGCGGGCCCGTGTTCCCATTTTCAAGCTCTTTGGCGGGGCCGAACTTCACCCTCTCTCGAACGAGAGGATACGGACCCTTTTGGACGAGCATCGAGGTTCTTGCCTCGATCCTCACCGTCTTGAGGATAGGAAGCGGCTTATTGGCCAATGGGATCGACTCTTGGCGTCTCCTACCCGCGATTTCTTGCTCTCGAGCAATGGTGATAAGGTACGCACCATCTTCGCTGCATTCCCTGATTTTTAAATTTTCACATTTAACCGTAATGTACTTTCAAATTATCTCTTGATACTCTGTTTTGAGATGTAAATAACAAAAATACCCTCAAAACAAACAATAGTGGTTACACAATTTTGAAAATTTTGAAGGGTATTATAGTTATTTATTACCGAAAAAAGAGTAATGGCGGAGAATCTGAAGGGTTAGTATAATTCGAAAGTCAGTGTCCTTGAATGTGACAAATTTAATGTACTTTGTACGATCGTGAAAATCAAATGTTAGGAACAACGGCAAAACAGTCTTAATTTGTCCGTTGGATGAAAATTTTGAACGACTAAGATAAACTTGACCAAATCCAATGATTATGATTAATCTATAGTTTTGGAATTTAACTTTACAATTTTTGATGTTGCAGGTACCCATATCTTCTCTCAAAGGCAAGGTCATATGATTGTATTTCTGCGAAAACGTTCCGCATCCTCCATATATGAAAATGATCGAAAAGGTTTATCGGGATGCGAAGCTACGCGGTTGTGAACTCGAGATTGTGCAAATCAACTTCCATTTCAAGTCTACTTTTTGTTTCTAGACCAAACATGTTAGTACGAAAGACATGTCAGTACAAAAGTGCAACGAAAAGACAAGTTGGTTGACCCTGCCTTTTAAGGACCCGAGCTGCAGGAAACTACAACGGATCTTGGCGTGCAATTACGATGACGATCTCGATTTCGTTGACGATATCGAGGTGTGGGGTGGAGACCACCTCGTTATCATCGATCCACGTCAGACCGACGGCAGTGGGCCCCGCTTCGAATTCTCCGGCATCGAGATCTTCGAACAGTACGGGATCGAAGGCTACCCTTTCACGATCTCTTTACGAAATCGAGCGTGAGAGGCGCAAAAGAGAGGGACTTTGAGATGTCAATTGAAGTCTCTTCTTGCACCCGGAGAATGTCACTTGACCCGACCCGGATCCGATCTCGTAGTCGACGCTTCGGAACTCTCGGGGAAGAGGGTTATTGTGTTGTTTGCGGAACAATGTGAGTACGAGTCCGGTGGCGAATTCGTCTCCATGCTCGAATCCAAGTACCGTGCACAACTCGAAGGCGATGAAATCGAATTCGAGGTGGTATTTGTATCGACTGACTATACTGAATCCAACTTCAACAAGTGCATCAAAGACATGTCATGGTTGTGCATCCTTTCGACCCTGACTTTGCTACGGATTGCGCATTGAAGGCTTTTGGATCGTTTTGGGGAATTGCAGTTGTGGCCTTCGACGAAGATGGCGAGCTCGTTGCGAAGGAATGTGGTGTACATGATCGAACTTGGGAATTCCCCTTCGTTTCAGATGATACGGAATTGTTGATCCGCTTGGAAGTTATATGTAAATGTGCTCTGAATAAGTATTATCGTTTATCCAACGATGAATCGTAAATTAGTTAGTTGTCATTAATTAGTTTATCAAAGCCGTTATTTAATGAAGTGGCGGGAGAAAAAGTTGTTTATTGTTGTAAATGTGTCATTCGGGATCGTACAATTAAAAAATCAATCTTCATTACATCAACAGTTTTGGGGAGAAAAACCCACACTCATTGCATAGTTGGGAGGGGAAGGAGTATCACGAGCAAGAGTTCCCGTTTGTTTCAGATGATACGACGTATCTGATCCGCCAGAGAGTCGAAGAAATGTGTGATTTAGATGAGTGTTATGATTTATTTATCTAATGATGAATCACAAGTTAGTAAGGTATTATTAACTGATGATTAGTATGCTATTGCTGTTTTATCATAGCCGGTAATTTATAAATAAAAACGACTAAAAGATCAATCTTATTAATTAGAGTTGACATTAGACTTTGGGTTATCGGAAATAAAAAAGTTTAGTTTGGTTAATTGAAACCGTCTCTTAATGGTACTTGTTCAGACCGGACTCCTAACCTAAACTCATTGCAAAATTAAGACGTGTGACAACTTCTGAGTGGCAGTAGACTAGATTTTCGCCTAAGGATAGACGAATTGTCCACGTGATGCAATTCGTCTTCTCATAGACAAATTATTTCCTTTTTTTGTTCGCCTGTTATACTCGACTCCTACTAGAGATGCTCTTATATTTATAATGTTATACTCCGTTCTTATTTTTAGTCGTGGGTCTCAGAAATTATAGTAAGGGAAAAATTAGTGGTAGTCACCAACACCCAAATCTCGATCTTTTTAGATTCCATACTTACCAAGTCTGCAATACGTTCTTTTCAACGAAATTCAACTATATTTCATTCATATATGGAGCCAACATTCTACAACAGATATCTGCAAAATTATCATTTCGAGATGCCGAAAGAAGAAGAAATTACATCAAAGTGGAGTTTAGGAATCAGAATCGGCCTGCATCTTTGCGAGTTGAACTTGACGACGTCCTAAATGGAATGCTGTAGCTACCCACATTAAACAAACCTGATATCACACACACACAGAAATATATCAGTCATCATATGAAATGGGAAGTAACAGCATATAATGAAACCAAAAGCAGTAACTATTTAGTGCCCCTTTGAAGGTGTCCAGGATGACAAGTTTCTCCACACAGAAACATTTTATTTTCATTCCTTCGTAATGATGCATGTAAGGATTCAAAAGCTGTTATGTAGTGGAAGGCTGATTATAACATCTAACCGACTACTCTATGATCATTGAAATATGCTAGATGGATGACAAACAATTTCTTAGAACAGCTGCGGTGCGGGCGGCGAAAAAAAAGTGGTTTTTGGTTTTTCTCTCTCCTTAGCGGCGTAGGATTTTTCGCCCCTCTCAAATCGCTGGCAAAACGAACTCGCCTCCTTTTGGCCACTTGCATCACTACACGTGGCTATTTGCCTACACTGGACGAACTGCCGACAAGTCGGGGCTAATTATGGGGGCCAGAGGCGAATGTCACTGTGGATGCTCTTAGCACATCGATAGGTTTAAATAAATTAGGGATAATCTCACAAGGATACAATAAACTTCTCACTTCATTACATGGAGTTAAAAATTCTCACCCAAGTGCATTAAACTTTCAAAAATAAAATCTCATGTCACTCTATTTGGGTAATAAATGACAAAAACATCTTAATTGAATTAAAAAAAAATCAAAACTGTAAATTTCCCTGAATCGAAGTAGGGGTACTTTTGTCATTTAACATCAAAATAGAGTAAAATGAGTAAATTTGAAAGTTTAGTGTAGTTATGTGAGAAACTCTGGAAGTCGGTGTGGTTATGTGAGAAATGTGACAATTTTAGTGTACTTTTGAGAGATCATCCCTGTAGGTTACTAGGAGTTCATTTAGTTCAAATTAAGTGTTCTTTTAAGTTACTTACAATCACTCGGGATTAACACACGGAGTGATGCAGTGGAAAAGAAAGCATAAACTCCTCTAATCCTTAACCATTGCTAAAAAAAAAGCAAAGAGACGCATAATGGGACGGAAGGAGTAAATTGAAATAGCATGTGCATACTTACAGGAAGAGCATACAGAGAGAGAGTTGATGTTTTCCCGTCGAGAAAACTAACGAGTAATTTGTACATTCCAGCAGCTGTAGCATCTCCAAGTCTTTGGACAACAACATCTATGAAAACCTGCACTGGCATGTGGTCAGCGAAGCTAGTTTTATTCTAGGGATAATTACTTTTAGCTACACCTAACTATCACCGATTATCACTTAGCTACACCTAACTTCTTCTTCTTTTTGTCTGAGAGATACCCTAACATTCAAATTTTTACACTTTACTACAATCCGTTAATTTTTACACTTTTTTTCGTCTGCGAGATCTCCTAACTTTCAAATTTTTACCCTTTACTACCCCTTTTTTGAAAGTCATGGTATCTCTCAGACGAAAAAAAGGGTAAAAACTAACGGATTGTAGTAATGTGTAAAAATTTGAAAGTTAGGGTATCTCTCAGAAGAAGAAAAAAAGTTAGGTGTAGCTAAGTGATAATCGGTGATAGATAGGTGTAGCTAAACGTAATTGCCTCTTATTCGATTTGTTTGCATCTATTTACACTGGTAAATGCAACACACTAAAACGGATATTTAGGCTTATATATCCACTTGGATAATCACGTGGACATATATGATTATTCATAGTGGCATGTGCGAAGTCAGTTTTGCCTTCAAGCAAGCTTAGGAGTGTCGTGTATTGCTTTAAGGGATAAATTTTTCTATTAAGAGTCAAACCTCAATTGAACAAACTAATTTTAAAAGGAGTTTCCAATATTATGTATGGTAATTTTCTCAAACATGAACCTCTTCCGTCTCAGTAGAATATCCAACCACTCCCCATAGAATGAAATAAATAAATGTTGGTTGAACATGTTTGATACCTTTGCTTTGTATTTTTCATCCTGCGAGACAACAGTGAATAGGAGTTCTCTTGCAGGCCTGGTCATAACATAAGTAACCACCTGCAAAAGTAATCATTTGCCTTAATGACCGTTCTCTTTTGCTCTTTAGACTACTAATTGAAGAACTTGCAATATATCCAAAAAAAGGACAGGAAAACTACATAAAAATCGAACTATGAAATAAAACCCAACATTGCTACCCTTTCCATTCCCATTGAAGTTAGCAGCTAAAGCATAAAGACGAGAACATGTTCAATACAGCGTAACAAACAGAAGAAATTTGAGCAGGCAAGTCGTGTAGGACAACCTTTCGCAGGGTCTCTGAAACAGCAACTGCAATCCAAGTTGGCCATACTGCAATAGCAATCAAATTTGAGAAGGCAACAAATGGAGCAGCACATATAGCTGTAGTAACTCCAGCAATTGTAAGGATGCGCCCCTGTTTTTTCCTTAGGTCAGATCAACATAAAAGCCGAGACAATATTGCACTTGAAGGTTAATATGTCAAACCAGTCCCCATGAATATTATCATGCTATAAGAAAAAATTTGTCTCTAAGTTTTCCGGAGGGATGAGATATATAACAAGAAAAGCAAGATAAACTGAGGAAAAATTGAACTTTGGAGTAGCATTACCGTTAAGGTAAGCTGTCCAGCAAGGATAAAAACAGCAATGAAGCTATTTATCTGTGCGAGCAATTTTCTCCTATCAAGCGAGCTTGTAAAAGTTGTGGCGATTACATTCACTTTCTGCAGTTGCATGGGGAGGTGAAAATCAGTACTTAAGTAAAATTCAGGTGACCTGGGAGATAACGGTTGAACTTTCTGTGGCAATACATGGAAGTTGATTTACAAATATACAAAAAAAAAATCTTGGAGTAAAATGCCATTGTACCTGAAAATAGAAGAAAGAAGAGACTACTGCACTCAGCCAGAGAAACAAAGACACATTCAACAAATATGTTGAGGACATGATAAGCCAAAGTCCATCCAAGATGGCCCCAAACGCAGGCTTCAGCGTAGGAGTGGCTGAATTAGGAGAAGAACACTTTGGGCTAGGCTTCAGTCTAGGAGATGAACTTTTTGGAGAGTGCATAGTTTGCCCGTCACCCTCATTTTGTTCATGACTATTATCAGCTTCTCTAAAAGCCAAACAACCACAGAATAAAAAATGAGGCCTCGAAGTTTAGAGCCATTGACACGCTGAGGAATGAAAAGAAGTTCCATTTTTTGCTAACCTGATGGGAGTTGATTCTTCAGGTGAATGGGATAGATCTTGTTTGATCCCTTTTGAGGACTGTGCAGCAAATTCCATTAACAAAGCAGCAAATAGGAATAAATCTGCAACAATCCACTTCATTTTTCAAACAATGGAGGCAAAATTTATTTGATCTTATCTTCCACACATTTAACATGCATTCATACATGGTCCCAACCAAGCCATTACTGTAGCAAACAATGACCCAAAAAGCTGGCTAAATTTAGCACCAGCTCCAATGAACCCGAACAACCTTGAGCCTGACTGAGTACAAACAACAAAACTTAATGTGCAATATATAGATGTATATTACATCTGTGTCATGAGCAAAATTACCCGTTGGGGACATAATTTACAGGCAATGTACAGACCTCACTATCCATCACATCGATTACTCTTGCCCAAGTCGAAGATATAGCAATGAGATTAAGCAAAGCAACCTTCAAAAAACCAAAAACCCGCATCATCTACAACTGGAAGTACTCAACTAGTCTTGAAAGACACATTATGCACTAGTAGCTAGCTATTTTGTAACTCACCCATAAGAAAAATATAATTCTGACAGAGACATAAAACCAATCTTCGCTATCCCAGTCAACAGATGAGAAAATGGATTCATAAACATCAACTTTCTGATCCTCTGCTGAAGGGGGGGAAGATCTATCTATCCAATCCTATGAGTGGAAAAATAGTCCAACGATGAGCAACAATCGCCATTCTGACGGGAAAGCATTAGCATCATAAGAAAGCATCCCATCTTCTGTTACCTTCAACTTAGATGCTGAGGAAGAACGCCATAGAATAAAAAACGCAACCAGTGATACGCTAAAAAATCTGTGTATCAAAACCAAAGCCTGGCATTTCAAAGTAGAACTTAGTACACGAAATTATATCAAGAACATCTGCCAACCCTAATTAAACAGGAAAAAAGAAAGTTATTGAGTTAAATACGGCATGGTATTAGGGCATGAAGAGAGCTAATCAAATTCCAACTCCTAACAACAAATTACATTGGAAATCAGTGTATCAAAACCAAAGTCTGGCATTTCAAAGTAGAACTTACTACACGAGATCATATAAAGAACATTTGCCAGCCCTAATTAAAAGGTAAAAAGAAAGCTATTGAGTTTAATATGGCATGGTGTTCGGGCATGAAACGAGCTAATCAAATTCCAACTCCTAACAACAAATTAAATTGGAAATCTGTGTATCAAAACCAAAGCTTGCATTTCAAAGTAGAACTTAAAGAACATTTTCCAACCTGATTACATGTGAAAAAAGTAAGGTATAGAGTTTAACATGGCATGGGGTTAGGGCATGAAATCAGCTAATCAAAATCCAACTCCTAACAACAAATTAAGTTGGATATGTAAATGTTCAACAACCTGTTACCAAAATTGTTAAAGCTCATATGATTCACAATCGAGTATAATATGGCATGGTGCTAGGGCATGAAATGAGCTAATCAAATTCCAACTCCTAACAACAAATTAAATTGGATTTGGAAATGCTCAGCAACTTGTTGCCAACATTAAGCAGAAATTGAACATGTTAAAGCTCATGTGATTCATAATCGAGTATAATATGGCATGGTGTTAGGGCATGAAATGAGCTAATCAAATTCCAACTCCTAAAAACAAATTGAATTGAATTTGGAAGTGTTCAGCAACTTGTTGCCAAAATTAAGCAGAAATTGAACATATTAAAGCTAATATGATTCATAATTAATATGGAATGGTGTTAGGGCATGAAATGAGCTAATCAAATTCCAACTCCTAAAACAAATTGAATTGGGTTTGGAAATGTTCAGCAACTTGTTGCCAAAATTAAGCAGAAGTTGAACATGTTAAAGCTAATATGATTCATAATTGAGATTAACATGGCATGGTGTTAGGGCATGAAATGAGCTTATCAAATTCCAACTCCTAACAACAAATTCAATTGGACATGGAAATGTTCAGCAACCTATTGTCAAAATTAAGGAGAAATTGAACATGTTAAAGCTCATACGATTCACAATCCTTGAGGAACACACAAATACCTTGGATTTGGAGAGATTAGGCAAGGAGAAGAGGAGAGTGGAGAGAGGAGCCGCGATGAAAGTGAGAACCAAGGAACCGACAAAGAGACCAGGAAGGTTCGATAACCCAAGCGATATGGCTCCTTCGTCCCGCAACGGCAGAACCACGAAGTAAGCGCTCAGAATCTGCAATTCCAAACACAAATTATATCAAAATCGTCGAATCGATGGAGCAACGAAACCGAATCGAAGGGAGATTTCGTACGAAGAAGAAGCAGGAGGAGGAGTGGAGCAATGCGGAGGCCTCGTGAGGGTGCACCGCTACGACCGTGGAGAGGATCGCGTTCAGGCGAGATCCGCTCATCTTCTTCTTCCTCCTCCTCCGGCTACTTCTCCGACTTCGACTGTAGGTATCGATCTTCCTTCTTCTTCGTCCTCGACCGGAGTTGAATCGGAGACGGAGATTGGTATGAGAGAACGGAAATGTTTAGATTTTTTAACGGCCGTTCTCAGCTGTAGCTATATGCTACCACAACCCCGACGTCAACCGTTAAACCGATACCCAACCTTTCTCACCGTATTTTTCATTTTTGGCTTTTTTATTTATCTATTTTCCTTTTGCTTCAAATAATTACTTATAGATTAATGTGTGAACATTTCAATATTTTATATAGGGATAATTATTTTAAAAAAAATCAATGATTATTTTATGAGAGAAATTAAAAAAAAAAATCTTACTCCAGTCTAAGTCTAGTCTACTCCACAACCCACAATGTTCCCAAGCAAGTATACCTATTGAAGTTTGAATTTGTGATCGTAAGAAGAAATAAGACCATAAAAAACTCTTCACATCATCGGGTTGACCTAAGTGAACAAGTATAACATTGTTTTGCGCTTCATTTGAGTCAAAGTCGCATGGATCGTAATTCGTAACCCAAACGAATACATATCATAAGAAGAAACGGTCCTCTCGTCCATGCCGTTTGGGGATCCGTAGATTCATGTCCTCTACTAAGATATCCTTCGTAAAGTTGTTAGGTTATGAAATATGTTGAGTGAACAATGGAGCGCACTTATCTTGAGTTTGGTACAGGTGATGACATGGTACTGGGGAGTACGAAAATACTATGTCGTATCTTCGATCGGAGATGAATCATCATAAAATTTGTGGTGGGCAATATATTGCAGGATGATTATAATGCAGATGACGAAGAATACGAGAAGTTGAAGTCGAAGAAGGAACTTTGACTTTCTTCTCGTCTACACGAGTTCTAATTTTTATTCTTTAAGTTTATATGTATGGATTTAAACGCTTTGTTATTCACTAATTGATAAATTTTGTTACATGTACAGAGATGGTGAGCCAACAGGTAATACAGTCGGACTTTACAAATGGCCTTTTTGAAGGTAAATTTGTCCACATTGTTGTAGTTTTACCTTTTGAGTATTCACTAAAGTGATTGAAAACTTGGATCGATCAAAGTTAGGGGCAACAGATGAGAGAACTATATATCATGTTTAGTAATTGTATGATTTGAGAACCCGATTTTATCTCGAGGGCTCATCAACATTGTATTGTTCGTCATGGTACAACAGAGAAGAGAACCGGTAGAGTTGTACTTTTGTTCCATTACGATTTACGACTGATGGATGTTTGGACTATGAAATTTTACAGAAAGAGAGGAGCTACACGATTGGAGATTGAGTTCAGGGTCGGATTATTATTACGAGATCATGGAAATACACAAAAACTTTGATGCAAAGGAACAACCCCTAACAAGCACCAGGTAAAATTTTAAATTCAAAACCCTGATCAGTGCATATGAAAACGTTTGATATTTTTTTAGCATTAATAGCTAAAAACTACTTTTATGTATTGTCCACATGCGAAAAATTATTTTATGTATTTATTATTCACAATTTTAAACTACCTTATTTTTTGGCCAATGTTGTTTGTTAGTTTTTCAATAAAATTACTACTCTTATGTATTGTCTACGTGCGAAAATTATCCTCGTGTATTGTCTGCGTCCTTAATTTTAACGAAATATCTCAACCATTAACTAAATATTATAAAATTTGTCAATCAGATACCTTAAAATCTGGACAATAAGCAAAGTAGTTTTCTGCATGTGGGCGATACATAAGATAGTTTTTAGGAATTAAACATTATTTTTCTATAATGGGTGCATGTTCCATATATTTATGTTTGTGTTTGACTTAAATGTTTTATGACTCACTTGTTTAATTAGTCAATGTCAATTCATGCTCTTCGTCAAAACGATTAGACTTTCATTCGCTCTTCGACAAACAGTCCAGTTCCCACTTTTTATCTATCCGCTCGTTAAATTCAACCAACGTTAAAGAGATCAGAATCCGATCAACAAAATTGCTTTGTAATTAATGAACAAAACGCTACAGTTTCGCTATAATTGTTGGTATATATATGATAGCAGTCCTTAACTGGCTCCAAATCGAGCCTCTTGAGACAGATTTTGATACCAAAAAAAAATTACAGGATGGTTGTAAGAAATTCAGAAGGAGAATAGCCTGGTGAAGAAGTTTCCATCTTTAGCCTTGTCCGCACAAGCCACGTGGACGTATCTTCCCAGCTTGTCCACTTGTCTTGGCTCTCCCTTTGTGTCTTTTTTGCACACCTTGCAAGTCTTGTCTACCCATCCCTCCTCCACATATTCTCCATCCACTATTTCAATCCAAACAAAAACACCATATTAATTAAAATAACGATCAAAATATCAAGTGCTGATGGAATTTATATCTTATAGATATTAGACATTGATTGTTCTTTATCGGTGTGTCTGGATAAACGAACGTTGATCCGAAAATCATTCGACAATCAAGTCTTTTGAACCGGCAGGTAAAATGAAAACACGGCTCAAATTGGAGTTAGAACATTTCTAATAGGGGTGGATAAAACGGGCGAATCACCTAAAAATCGATATGGTGGTCTAACCAGACAAGCCACATACCTTGTGTCGTAGGATTCTTCGCCCGAGTTAAACAAATTGCACATATACTCAGACTAAAGGATTGTAACCACTTGTCCCCCAACATTTGACTATTCAGTTGTCCCGCAACATGTGACTATTCACTAATACCACTATAGGAAGCTGAAAAATCCCATTAAAAACACTACTTTTTAAGTGCATTTACAGTTCAAGACTGAAAGGTGTAGTAGGATTTTATCCTTGTAATAAAGATTTATCACAAGGATAAAATCATCATTTCACCTATATACACTAAAATCTAATCTTAAATGTTTGTATAGTTTCGTGTTTATCCAAACCAATCAAATTATCCCAATAGATGAAAACATTCATGGATTTGGGCGGTAGATACATACCTTCAACATAGGATTTGAAGAAATCCTTGTATGTTCCTCCAATTTTCCTTCTCAAAGCTCCATACTGTTCAGTAATAAAAGAAAAAAAGTATATACTTTGTCAGAACATAAAATTATAACCAAGTATATATTAGCTTAAACTTTTAATTGCGTTAATTGTCTAACACAGTATCACAGTCCGATTTTTTCAAAACACGAATTCGAATCTCACTATCTATACAATTCTACCCTTTATTACCTGTGCTCTATTCATCCTCTCGCCGGACTTGGTGGCCTGTCGAGCTTCATCAATAAGCTCGGCGTCCTCGGCCGACCGGACCTGTGAGAAATCGAGAGCCTCCGTCACGCTGCTGAACAGAGACTGCTTCTCCTTCTTCGGCTCTTCCTCCTTGTTGCCCTTCTCCGTCTTCGCCGCCATAACTACTCTCAGTCTCGGCCTGTAATGATTGCTCTGCACGGCTCCTAAGCTCGGAGAAGCTGCCGTGGAGGTGCTGGGGAGAGCTCTGATCAGACCCATGTTAGCTTCTCCGATAACGAGTTTTCACCGCAACGAAGGGTCTGTGTGTTGCTTGTTATGTATAGGTGCTTGGACCACTTGTTTTCCGCCACGTGGAGCCGCGGAACGTGAGGTTGTTGGTACGAGACGTGGCCGCTTCCCAGTCTCCTGAAATTACTGTGCCTCGAGAACTCAAGAGTGTATCTTATGTTCTCCGAGATTCAAAACTAATGGTAAGGAAAAATCAAAGGGAAATGACCGTTCACTCCTGTGAATCATGTACATTTTATAAAGAAAATAATAGTCAAAATATATACTGTATTTTAAATTATCTCGGGGGTATTGTAACGGATTTTTGAAAATAATGTCAAATTTTATATATCAACAAGAAGATGCACATGACAAATAGTAACAACACGTTACAGACTTCATACCAAAACTAGAAAACATCGCAACATGGACTTTTGTCGTAGTGGAGAGTTCTTTCGGTAGTTTGTTGTTGAGGATCGAATCTCCGGTAAGAGATAGTTCGCAGGCTTCACAGGTTGTCGTCTCTATTCCTTTGGGCTTCCTGTTAGTAATATATGGATTCATGTCTTTTTTTTCGTGCTTCATGATAGGAAAATCAGGGTTATAGACCTTTTTCATTGTCCTAGTTAGCTTCTTTGCGCTTATTGGTTGTAAAATTTGGGTTCTTAGACCTTTTTCATTATATCTCCACTTGTTGGAATTGTGTTGAAGCTGAGCTGTCATGCCAGTGTTCACGTCTGTTTCGGGTTGTGGATTTTTTTTTCAGGTCTGTAGTTAGAACTTCTTCATGTATCTGTTCTGGTGGTTCGAGGTGCCGGTGGCATACTCATGTTGTTTGTATTATTAGGGTTCGTCCATCGGCCTCTGTTTTCTTTTCGAAAATAAGGTCTTTTTATTTTAAATTTTCATTGCTGATAAAAAAAACATTGCAACAAGTGCATACCTAAAGTCCGATAAAGGCACATATCTAGGCTCGAACTCAACCTCTTATATGAGAGGTTAAGCCTTGACAAATGTGGTGTCCCCATGAGAACATAACGGAAAAAGAAAAAAACTCACCTTACAATTTGTAAAACTCAACTACTTTGATCGTCCATGACAATGAAGTGTTACACTTTAAATTACAGATATTAATTTGTAAAACATACATATATATAGTGAACGGTCATTTCATTTCCCAGAAATCTATGATGTTCAGAAAATTGAACACCAAAGATCGCCAAACAAACATCATAGTCAAAGTCTCTGATCATCGTCAACAACGACAAGGTAATCAAAACAAGTTCATGATATAGGTAAGATTAGTAAGTTCAGTACCACATAAACAAGACGAGTGTAACTATTTTTCTACAACGTTGATCCCTACAACCAAAGTAAGCTCTCACACAACATAAACCATACCAACTTCGAGAAGAGAAGCGGGCTGAACCTTGAGCGACACGTCAGCGCCTCTGCAATTCCTCCTCAAGAAATTATACCCAAAATTGATAGCCAACCGTTTCATCACCGACGATCCTTGCTTGGCCTTCACATGGGAGTGGCCGAGTATGAAAGCGGTCCCGGCCTGCTGAGCGGCCATCAAGTCTTCCAGCTCTTCCTGCAACATCGCGTCTTCCTCCGACGGCCCGTCGGCCTCCGAGTCGTTGTCGATGGCGAATCTGACCCGTTTCTCGGCGGCTACGGGCTCCATTTCGATCACGTCTGTTATGCTGTCGACGGTCGGGAATCCGATAGAGACGCTTTCTGGTTGGAGGCTCTCTTCGATCTCGTAGGGCGCTACCATCCCGATCACGGTTAGTCTGCACTCGGTTGAGGATGCGTTGGACCTAGCGCAGTCGTCCTCGAATGAGTTTGAGTTCGCCCGGCGGTTCGTTCGAATCCAGTCGAACCGGATGAAGTCGGCCAGCCTCGCCACGAGCTCTGATTCGAACGAGTCGACGTCCTGGTGCACGTCGCGGTACCCGTACCGGACGATGCACCGGTACGATCGGTGGGCCGCAGGGCCCACTCGCCCGACGAGATACCGCTCAGCGGGAGGCACGTAGGGGACCTGTTAATGGCAATCAAAATCAGACCTAATCTAGTCAGATAAATATAAGGGATAACTGTAAGGTATACACTTTTTGCAACTAGTTGTGTAATCTGTTTTAAAATGACGATTTACCCTTGAAAAACAATAGATAAAAAGCAAAAATCCAGAATCTTCGTTGCTCTTCATTTTCTTCCTCTTTATCCGTTCAAAGAGAGAAAATAAAGAGATGTGAGGATTCTGGATTTCTTTTTATTCGATATTTTTGAAATCTTAAAGTTTTCAAGGGTAATGGAGCAAGTTTACACAGTGCGACAAGAGAATAAGTTCACAAGCGCTTTTTTAAATTATCGCTAAATACAGTTGACATGTTAAGATTTAAAAGGTGTTAATTAGAATGTTATGTACCGGCACGGATTTCACGCACACGAAGACGAGGACACGGTGGAAGGCGGGGAGGTTGGTGACAAAGCGGGAGAAGTTTGCCGGGATGCCCGAGATGAGGTCGGTGAAGACGAGTCCTATGCCCGGGACTCTGGCGATGCCGAGGCTCGGGCCCAGGGCGAGTAGCCATTCCAGAGAGACCTTGTTGTGGAGGTCGAACTCGTATTTCTTGATGGTCGCGTAATGCCAGACAAACATGACGATCATGAGGAAGAGGGCTAAGAGGATCGGGAGCCACGCGCCTTCCCTGAACTTGGTGAGCGAAGCAGAGAAGTAGAGCAACTCGATCGAGCCAAAGAAGAGTAGGAAGATGAGAGCGAGGATCGGAGGCTTGTTCCAACAAATGATGATGACCAAGGATGTGAGACAAGTCGTTACTAGCATCACCGTCATCACAGCTAATCCTGCAACAAGCACGCGAGATTGTCCAGTGAATTGGTCTGTCTTATCGATACAGTCACAGTTCAAAATCAGCATATATAGTCATGGAAATATAGCAGCAAAATATGAAATATCTTGAAATAAGTTTTCAAAAATAAAGTCTAGTTGTGTAACAAATTTGCCCCTTAAATTGCTGGTCTTTTCCACTCTAGTCACAGTCCAACATCAGCCTATAATGTCATGGTAATCGTAGCGAAATCTAGAAATTTTCGAAAAAAAGAGATGATTGTAAAAAAAGTATCATTGGGTATTCATTTTTTGCAACTTGTAGCTGTCTTCTTTAATAATTGTAAATGACGACCTTACCCTTGCAATTTAGATTTACAAAATAACAAGTAAAAAATCCAAATTTCTTCCGTTATTATTTTTAAAAGTTCAAATTTGAAGGATAAAATCATCATTTCGAAACAGATTTATATAAGTGCAACAAAAAGGACAATTTCGGGAACTTTTTTACAAGTATCAGTGAAAAAGGCTACAAGTTGCAAAAAGTGAATATCTCAGGGTACTTTTTGCAGTTATCCCTTGAAAATGTAAAGGTTATTCGTGTCACGGTTTCCAATCAGCCTATGTGGTCATGGAAATAGTAGCAAAATCCAGAATATCTAGAAATAGGTTCGGAAATATTAAGGTTACCTGATGCATTTCCCATGTGTTTGATGTCTCTGAATCCGATGGTGACAGCGATGCAGAGGATCATTAGCATCCAGTTGATCTCAGGAATGTAAATCTGGCCATGGATCTTGTCCGAGGTGTGAACTACTTTGACTCTCGGGAAGCAACCGAGTGACTGGCTTTGATTTATGATAGAGAAAGTACCGCTTATGATCGCTTGGCTTCCCACAACTGATGCAAGAATGGCCACAACAAGCATCGGCCACCTTACACTATCTGCACGACAAACATCTCGCCTTTAGACTTTTTTTAATTCAATGGACAAAGATGATTTCCAGTTTTCATTCCAATCTTTAAGTTAGGATACTTGCAAAAGAGTACCCTGAGGTTCTTTTATAGTTGCAAAAAAAAGGCATGGACTTGTCTACCAAATAACGATTTTAAACTTAAAAATTTAAATTTGAAAAATAATAACTATAAAACAAAAAAAAAAAATTTCATCTCTCAAACTTATTACTCTTTATACAGTACAAAGAGGAAGAAAAATTAGGGATGTTAGAATTTGGGTATTTTTACTTTATATTTTTAAAATTTAAATTGTAAGGGCAAAATCGTCATTTTATACAAGTTGCAACAAAAAGACAAGTTCGTGGTACTTTTTTGAAATTATCAAAGAAGATGGCTAAAAATTGCAAAAAATGAATACCTTCAGGTATTTTTTTTTTTTGCAATTATGTTTATATGTTATAGCACTTGATTTGTAGGGTGAAAATGATTAAGACATACGTGGAACTGAGACGTAGAAGCTGATCTCAGAACTGGGATGGTGATGCTTTGACAAGTAAGCAGCTTGGCCCATATATGCCAATATGAGTGCTGGATAGACAAGGAATGTGAAAGCCATCTACAGTAGAACAAAGTGAGAACAATTAGCAGACAATTCAAGAAGTATACGCTTCAGAATTGTATATGAAAAATAGTGGACCGAATTTGAACAAGTTTGATTGAGTTTTGGGACCGATTTCCACTTATCGAACTTGGCGGTTAAGTTTCACCGAGTTCTCGAAAAGATATCGGGATTTTTAGAACATTCAATATATCAAACTAAATCTTCCAGTTACCTGAATTGCAGCATATGAAAAGTGCCCAAGATCAGCAAACATGGCCTCCGAACCTGCATTAAAAGGATATACTTTAACATATACCACAAATTTACTTATGATATAACATAACAAAATATTTTTAAAAAAGGATAATAACAAAAAAGTACCTGAGGTATTCACTTTTCGTAAGTATTAGCTCTCTTCTTCAATAATTGCAAAAACTTGCCTTTCTGTTGCACTCTGTAAATTTGTTTCAAAATGAAAATTTTGCCCTTAAAAAATAGTTTTTTTTTTCATCTCCATTAATTTTCTTCCTCTTTGTTTGTCCAATGATGAAAATACTGTTTTTTTTTAACTTACTATTTCCTAAATTCAAAATTTCAAGGGTAAAATCGTCATTCTGAAACAAATTTACGTAGAGTGCAACGAAAAGTAAAGTTCAGGGCATGTTTGAACAATTATCAAAGATAAGGGATATAACTTGCAAAAAGTGAATATCTCAAGTACTTTTTTGCAATTATCCCTAAAAAATTACTTTTCTATCTTGTGTTTATCCCTTATTGACAAGTCAACACATGAATGTCACATAATCTAGAACTCGATTTATACATGCAATGCAAGACTAGCAACACCGAAAATGAGATCACCATGATTATGTATATTCTAATTTTACCTGTTATGCAGAGCAAAATTCCACCCAATGACATCCATCCACCAAGCCTAGTCTTTCTCAAGAACTTGAACATGTAATACGGAGAGAGAGCTTTATAGACATGTGGGTTCCAGCGAAATATGTTGTATAATCCGAGTGTACTGATGCATAACAGCCAAACCAACACAATGGGGGCAAAAAAGAACCCAACCCGATGTGTACCATAATGCTGAAGTGCAAATAGACATACTAGTATGAAGCAAGTAATAGGAATCACAGCATCTGCAGGAGTCAAAGAAAAAATAGATGAGGTTAAGAACTCCAATTGGCTGATAATTAAGAGTTCATTGCACATAACTATCTTTATGAATTGCCCACAAACAAGGCTCCATGGTAAATTTCCACAAACACATGAACTCATAGCAAAATTTCCACATTCATTGTTCATAACTTCGTTTATGAATTGCCCACAAACACATGATTCCATGGTAAATTTCCACAAACACATGAACTCATAGCAAAATTTCCCCATACACACAACTACTCTTGTGAATTTCAACGTGCCACCATCGTAAAAATAAACGAAACAATAAAAAAATTCGAGTTTTTCGTCACATGAGTTTAAAATTTCAAAATATCCCAAAACTTTTAATTTCAATATGATTCCGTGGAGGATTTCAAGAACGGAATCAATCTGAAATCAGAAGAGTAGAGCGTAAGAATAAGTGGTTTTAGGATATATTAAAATTTACACTTACGTGCAAGTCATGTGACAAAAAAAATGAAAATTTTGATGGTTTCCATTTGTTCGGCAAGATACTTGAAAATTCACAAGGATAGTCATGTGTCTGTGGAAACTGTACTATGGGCTTATGTGCTATGGCCAATTCATAGAGGTAGTTATGTGCAATGAACCCATTTAGTACTAGATCCCATCATCCACAATCATCATAATATAAGGCGAGAAACTTACATTCGTGGTGTTCCTTCGTCATGGATAGCTCAAGCCCCGATACAGCAGAGAAAACTACAACGACAAATCGAAACTCGTAGTCAGCAAACTAAGATAAACCCTATGCAGTTCAAAACTCATGCAAGCGATGAGAAACTTACCAGAAATGCATGGAGTCAGAACTCCATCTCCAATCACCATGCAAGTACCAAGAAGAACTACGGTCAACAAAGCAGTATGCAAGGCCTTGTGCTTCTCAAGCAACATTTTAATCCTCGAACTATTCTTCTTCTCTGGTGGGTGCTCAAGTTTATACGTTGAGAGCGCTTCATCAGCAACCTGTCCATTAGGCAGGACACTAACTTTTACATGCCTACATAATAATGAGTACAGAGCAAAGGTGCCACCTGAAAATTATAAACATATATATTTCAATATACTGACAAACGTTAATAGTAGGGATGATTGCAAATCACTATGGTGAAATATATGCCTTTTGCAACTATTCACTTTCAAAAAAGTACACTGCTATTTTTTTGCCAAAAAATGAAGAAAATGCCCTTGACCCTAATCTAAAAAAGACTTCATAACTACCAAAATATTTTGATTAGAATTAGACGTAGAAAACGATTGGGTAGATGTAAAAAAAGACTCCTTCAAAGATAAAACTATAAAAAAAAATACAGAAATTGGTATTTTTTATATTAGGGGCAAGGGAATTTATGACACTTTTTTTATGAACAAGAGTTGTGTGCAATTTTTTGGAAGTTTAATTGATATATTTATGTGCAAAAGGCATATAATATCGAGTTTATTTTTTCTTACTCACCCTCTCCATTGTCATCAGCTCGGAGAACTATAAAGACATACTTGCACAAAGGGACCAGAGTGAGAGTCCAGAACACAAAAGAAAGAGCGCCGTATATTTCTTCGTTCGTCTTGGAGTGACGAATGTCTTCTGCAAATGTGCTCTTGAAAACATAGAGAGGAGAGATGCTCAAGTCACCGTAAACCACACCGAGGCTTTGATAAGCTAAGAGCATTATCGTCTTCCAAGATTCCTTCTGGATAAGGATTAAAAACAAAATTATGCAGTTATATTTCTGGGAACTAAAAACTGTTCTGATGAATTGAACCTCATCAGAAACTCCAAAAACAGATCCATGTAAATAAAGCTTGAAAAGGAAAATGCATAAACCTTTGAAGTATCCCAACACTTTCCATGGCTAAGATCCATAGTTCTTGATCCTCGATATTCAGGATGAATTTTTTGCTCCTACAAAAAGGTAGCAAAAGATTTATAAAGAGATGGCAGAGACTTTGATGGTATAAATTTCTAATACAACGGGCCTGAAAATGAAGAAAAACCAACAAAAAATACGAGTGATCTTTCATGGGGATCTGAACATGTATCTATAAAGCTAAAAGAGGAGATAGAAGAAGAAAACCAAATCTGCCCACTTTTGAACAACCCACATGAAAAAAAGAAGATGCTTACTTTGATAACTTAACTCTCTGATTCAGGAAAAATACAGAAAGATGGACCAAAGTGAGTTGAGTGAATCCGAAAATCTGTCGAAGTTTGAGGACAAACTAATAAAGAATCATCCCATCTTTCTCCATTGCCTTCTCCCTCCCTCTCTCTCTCTCTCTCTTTCTGGTTATCTATGAAAGAAGGAAAAAAATCAAATACCTCACTATTTTTTGCCCTTGAGGATGAGCTACAAGTCCTACACGAACAGAACTAACCTAATACCTGATGAAGTTGAAAGAATATGAAAACAACAAAACACTTGGATTTAACTGTGCTTGTGAACATTTTTCTAAGCTGCAGTTAGGTTTCTTCAATACGAAAGAGAATACCAGGTCAAAACAGGGAACAAAAAGACACATTCATGTGACCCAACAGTTACATTTCAACACAACACAACAATCACACTATCTAATATCCACCCAAATATAAGGTGGTTTCAAGGATTGTCATATCCTTTCCGTTTCTCTCTCACATTCACCTATGACCCACCAGCCCAACCCAACCCATAGACATGTTCTTTAAGTCTCCCAATTGAAACCTACCTAAAAAGAGGACACAAAACCCCGGTTTTGCTTCGCTTTCCAAAGAATGAAATAGTGAAAGAGGGTGAACATGCTCTTGTCGTTGGCTTTTAAACAATTGGGTTTTGGCCAGCAATAAGTTACCGATATGCTGAATTTGGGAGGATGGAGAAGCTTTCTGAGCTCTATAACAAAGGATGGCTTGTTGGGGATAAGATGATACCCAAACATAGAAGCTAATCTTGTGGGGCAGCACACCCATGTGAATAGTGCTT
>JAYMTN010000022.1:0-27531 GCA_036897425.1 Erodium trifolium
TTTAGTGTACCCTAAAAGCGTGGACAAAACTTTAGGTAGTTTTTCGTTTGTGGACAATACTTTAGGGTATTTTTTGCCAATTAACCCTATAATGTATGTTTAGCAGTTTACAGGGAAGCTTCTTCTAAACCTCATGTTCAAAATAAGTGCTCTCAAACTCGGGTCAAACATTTTTGTTCTTCTTACTTCATATTACAAGGTTCCCACTACACCGACGTAAGTGGAAGAACTCTACCAGACTCATCATGAAGTCTAATTTTACTCCTCCATCACCACAATTGCACATTAATCTTTTGAAAGAATCATGAGCCAACAGCCAAGCAAAAGAACTTAGATTAATTCACTGCTCAAATAAACAAATGAAATTGCAATCAAAATTCAAAATAAAAGTAACCTAAACGAACTCATCCTCAACAAAATATGAATTGAGATCAGAACCAAATTGCTAACCTAAATGAAATCACATTCAGATCACCACATGAAACTGCAAGCAAAACTGAGGTTCTATCTGTGTTATATAATCCATGTCCTTGGGAAACGAACAAGTTTACGCTGAACATATGAAACAATTGCATACTAAACCAAATGGATTCAAGTTCAAATTGCCAAATGAAATTGCAATCAGAATTCAAATCAAAGTTCATAAACCACAGGAATTCAGACTCAACAACAAAAGAAGTGAAATCCAAGACCAATTTACTAACCTACAGGATATCAGATCCAAAAATTCCACATGAAACTGAAATCAAAATCTAGTTACAAGCTAAACTAAACCAATTCGCACAAGGCAATAAGTGAAATGGGATCAAAACCAAATAACTAATTGACTAGGCACAGGAATTCAGACTCAACAACAAACGAAGTGAAATCCAAGACCAAATTACTAACCTAAATGATATCACATCCAAAAATCCACATGAAACTGAAATCAAAATCTAGTTACTATCTAAACGAAATTAATTAGCATCAGACAAGAAGTGAAATGAGATCAAAATCAAATAACTAACCAGATGAAGACGAAATTGCAATCAAAATCAGCTAACGAATTCACATTGAAACACGGATTGTTAACTACATAATCTAATCACTAATCCAACCAGATTCAGAATCAGGACCTGATAACGAAACCACCTCAATCGCATCACCGTCTAGACGGCCGCACAGAATCGTAACAAACACGAGCCAGCCTCATACAATCAAGCCAATGCAGCATCTCCGAGTTCGGATCCCTCTCCGCCACAACATCCGAGGCCGTGACCTGAATCAGACCCCTAAAACTCGTAACCCTCCCGCGCACCCTCACAACCGCGCCGAGCTTGACCTGTTTGGCGCTGTTCCTCGCCGCCGCGGCCATTGCTTGACGATCCGACCAACTGCGGCGATTGAAGTACGGCGAGACAAGCTGGTTGAGCCAGAGGATGCAGGCGACGCAGCCGGTGCCGTCGTCGACGGCGAATCGGAAGAACCTGTCGGGGACGTTGTCGCAAGAGGTCACGACGCCGGCGACCTCGACGCGGGAGAGGGAGGCGCCGTCGCGAGAGAAGAGGGGCGGATCTGAGGGAGATCGGGTCAGGGAGTTGAAGTCGAAGGCGAGTAGCTTCACGTGGGTGTGGCGAAGAGAGCGCTCCATGAGAGATCTCTGCGTGCGTGTGTGTGGAGGTTTTCGGATTGTGAGACTGATTTAGAAATGGAGGGAGCTTTTATAGCGAACGAAATTTGGCGGGAAATGGGATTAGGTTCTGTAATTTATAAATTATAATCATCTGTTTTAAGTTCGATTTTTGATTGCTAACTACCCCAATCTTCGGGATTACGCTTCAACCGTGATTGCTTATAATTACCATTTTACCCTCGTGATTTCCTTGGTTCAGAGATGCCAAATGAAATATTGTAACGAGTTTTAAATCGACTATGATCTCATAAGTTTATGTATAAGAAGATTTATAACGGACGAATTCGTCTCCTCTCGACGAATCGCCAATAGTCTCCACTAAAAGCCTCCGACATTGAAAATGCTCGATATAGTTAAAATTGTCTTACATTGAAACTTGAAAGAGAAAAAACTAAACGACAATGTAAAATAGGGAGTTTTCATTTATCAAATTAAGTTTTAAAGTCGAATATTACAACACAATGTCTAAGTTCCATGAGTTTTCAACCACCTTTTGATTGTATGGGGTTTTAACAAGACTAAATAATTACAAAAACACATTATTTACCTTCACATATCAAAAAGTAACAAAATTATTTGATATCAGTCCTGAAACCTAAACTCATTTGATATGGGGAAAAAAATAAGCAAACTACATAATGCCTTGGGCACATAACAAGTATAGAATTGTAGCGATATAGTCTTACAGACATAACAAGATATTACAATAACACCTTAAACAAATCCTTAAAGCACCACGTTCTCTAAACCTTAGAATAATAAGAAGAAGAAAAACACAGTTTCGAAGATTCATCCAACCATGGTGCGCTTCCTCCCCCTCTGCCGTACTGTATGAAGAAGAAGACAGATAAAAAACTGACCGGGAAAGAAAACCTTTAACAGAACAAAAGAAGACGAGACTTACCCTCAGCTAGTTTGTTCCATGTTGCTGACCACTGCTTTGAGGATTTCCGATATGCAGTAAGTATCCGTTCCATCTGAACCAGAATATGTAACGAGAATACAAGATTACAACATAGAAGTGCTGACATGTGTTACTTGCTATATCAAAAACGATAACTAAATGTTGTGAAAACCAACCAAATTAGTTTAGCTTTTGTGTGACAGTTTCTATTAGTTCAGCTATATCAGTTGCTCTTTTGTGAAATATCAGTTATAACCCTCCATATTAGCCAAACCAAAACTAATACCATTGAAGATGCTCGAACTGCTAAAAGTAAAACATGAGCTTCTCAGAAGAAAGCCCTTTAGAAATGCTATTGAGTTTGCATCGCACTAAACCTTCAGTTTAACTTATGAGACAAAAGCGGTAACAGTTTATCTAAAGAGTATCTCATGATTATTTATCCAGCGGTAACAGTGTTTTCTTCTGGAGAATTTCGGGAAGTATCTCGTATTATTAAAAACAAAAGTAGGAAATATATCCGAACCATAAGTTGTTTTAAGAAGATTAGAAGAAACACGAGCTTCAAGGAACCACCCTAAGCCAATCTATTTAAGAGAGGAGTATTTTGAAGAGAGAAATGGGTAAGGACCAATACAAGTTTACTTCACTTACCACATTCCCACATGAAGAATGCATCGAGAGCAATGCTCGTTCAAGTACATATAGATCAACAGCTTTATCTTCTGGAAGGGTTGATGTAAAGCTCAGACCAAAATCAATAAGGACCTGAAAGAAGAGGACAATGTTTCAATGCATGTTGATGATATAAACTTTCCACAAATAGCAAATAGAACAATATGAAAAAGAATAATTGCACAAAATAGCCTGAGGTATTCTCTTTTTCCAACTTGTAGCCCTCTTCTTTGATAGTTGTACAAAAGTACACGGAACTTGACAAGTACAAAAACAAAAACAAAAAATCCAAATTAGCATATACCTTAATTTTCTTCCTCTTTGTAGAGTTGGAAAAGTAAGAAATTTAAGAGATGTGAAAATTTGATTTTGGTTCTTAGATTATTACTTTTCAAATTTAAATTTCCAAGGGTAAAATCATCATTTTGGAAAAATGCAACGAGAGAACAAATTCAGGGCATTTGTTTTGCAATTATGAAAAAAGAAGGCTACAAATTGCAAAAAGTGAATGCCTCAAGGTACTTGGCAATCATCCCATGTGAAAATAGGCAAATGGAGTGACTCACAAGCTGATTTGTTCCATTACGTATCAACATGTTCGATGTGGTTAAATCACCATGAACGAGTCCACCATCATGTAGTTTTGCAATAGCAACACCAATCTGGGTCGCCATGTCATCCATCCGTTCTTCATCAACACCGTGCAGTCCAAAATCAAGGAATATATCTTTGACTGCTGGACCCTCAACGTACTCAAATGTTAGGGAGTGGGACACAGTATCTACTGCATACAATATTGGAGTGCAGACTCCAAGTCGTCTTGCTTTTGTCGTGCACCGAGCCTCCTACACCAAAAGCCGAGTTGTGGAATGAGATTCAGACCAGCGACAAAAGCATTGACTTTGAACAATATTGAATTGAGAGAAACTGACCGCATTTAAGCGCCTGAGAGTAAGTTTTGAATCCAAACTTGGATGCCTGTACTTCTTTGAGAAACGCTCTTTGACAACAGACCTCTTTCCTACGAAGGTTGACTCAAAAACCCTCTGAGATAATAAATAAATCAAATGGCATTAAAAGCAAGAAATTATACACAACAAATTTATTATTATTGCCACAGCATAAACAACTGTGAAATAAAGTAGGGGTATCTTTATTAACACACCCTCGCCGACCTGCCGACCTTTAATTCTCTAAAAAACACACGGTATAGATGAGGGGTTATCAGTAACACACTATCACCATTCGTTATTCATCAAAAACCCACTAGGAAGACACCGAAAAGGTGACAAGGTGTTCCTCTTAAAACCATCACCTATTCAGTTGAATCCATGGGTTTTTGATGAATAACGATAGGTGACATTGTGTTATAGATAACCCATCACCTAAAAGGGTTCCAAAAACTCAAAGGTCGTCTAAATGGTGTAAATAACGTTTTGCCAATAAAGTAATATGTTTCACGTTGTTCTAAAGTATAGATTGTCTACTCACAGCTTCAGCTCCTTGTTTCACCAGAATGAGGTTGTTGTCTTCACTGTCAGAAGTGATATCCATAGTGAGAAACGCTGAAGTATTACAGGTACAGCGACTCTGCAAAAGCCTAAATTACCTGAACGAAAGATATTGTCACCAAAAGGATTAAATCCATTACAATGGATATAATGAACTTCAACTCTCTACCAAGTACCAAATCATACTTTCTTTCTGCCTTCACTTGCCACTAATAAACCATACTAAAAAAGATATAGGAGCAAATGTAAAGAAAGCGATAGACAAAATATAAGAGCATCTACAATGGTATTAGCCCTGGACTAATAACACCCGTCACACAATGGTAGTAGCCCAAACTGGACTAGTGACCTAGGTGAATAGTGATTTTATTATTATTATTATTATTATTTTATTTAAAACTGACAGGTGGCACAAGAGGAGTGGCCGGAAGAAAGTTGTTGGGCGTGAGCCCACTACCAGGTGATGAAACCTTCAGGCTACTTTGCCAGGGCAATTCGCCCGTTCAACGGCGATTCGCAAATCATGAAAAATTTCGGATTCACCCCAGGTTTCGCCCACCGTTGGAGCTGCTCTAAGATGAAGTTCAATGACAGTAAAAACAAGCTTGGTTATCACACAAAACAAACCCATCACTACCAATTTGATAACTAAACACCTACTCACTTCCAGGACTATATAGCATAAATGTTAAATAACACTAGGAGTTCCAATTTTCTCTTTCGTTCGACGAGTCAGAGTAACACCCAATTTCATCATTCATCTATGGTTAACCAAAATGGAAACATCCAAGTTAACCAACAGGGTTAATTAATTACTAAAATAGTTCACTATTGATATGGAAAACAATAACAATGATTCCTAACATACAAGGAATGTTCATTATCACAGAAACACATGAAACCGCACATAAGCATACAAGATACAACCTCAAAAACTTCAAAACCATCCAGAGACCTCCTCAAATGGCACCAACAAAAAACTATCCGTTGGGTCATACAATCAAAATCGAACAATACAGAGCAAAATCTCAAACAAAACACTAAACTCACTTCTACAACCAAAAACAACACCAATTTCCCAACGCGCACGCAATTTCACAGTACAGAGATGAAAGTGAAGTGAAAATCGAAGATATACAGTTCATTACAGCACAGAAACGCGAATTTCAGTGAGTATTGTTGAGGACAGACACGGAAATTCTCACCTCAATCGGCGCCGGAAGCGGTGGCGCAGAATCCTCCGGCGGCGGCTAGGGTTGCTGGTGAGGAAGAGCTGTTACGACTCAACGTAGATGAGAGGGAAGAAGAAAACGACCCAGTAGAGAGAGAGGGTAGTTACTAGTTCACTACCCGCGGACAGAGGTTGTAATTTTCTGAAACTTGCAAGGGCATTTTAGACAAATACATTCTAACGAGCCGAGTTTGTGATCCATGAACCTTATCGGGCCTGCCATTTAATCGAGCCCAATATCGGTTATACGGCGCCGTTTTACTTAGACGAATGGTTTTATAACGGCCCGAGTTTGTGATCCATGAACCGTATCGGACCTTCCATTTAATCGAGCCCAATATCGGTTATACGGCGCCGTTTTGTACCTCGGCCCCTATCTTCTTCTCGCTGTCGCCTCTCGAGAGAACCAGCCAGATACTCTGAAATTCTGAAACCCTAAACCCTCTCTCGATGAATCGGTGAAGAACAACGCCAAATCGGAACTTGAGTCTTCGATTCGATACTGGTAAGATCATAATTCTCCTTTTAATTCAAATCTATATCGATTGGCTGATTGATTTCCTAGAATTTTGTTGCCTTGATTGGATCCGAGCTCGTGTTCATCATTTGAAAATTTGAGCTATTTCTGTGACGAAGTCGCTGATTGCGAGTTCTGATTTTCATTTTCTGTCACGATGTGATGTGAAGGTTGTGATTTGTACCATGAAAAGGCCAATGCCATGGAATGGTGAGGAAGATGATTCATCTGATGAGTCATCGTCATCATCGCAAGCAGATACTGAATCAGAGGATGAGTCTGAGAAGACGAAGGCCCGTAAAGCCAAAGGAAAATCATCTCAAGGTACTCGAATTTGAGCTTGATTAGTTATCTCAAGGTACTCGAATTTGAGCTTGATTAGTTAACCTTTTACCCTTTGGATGAGCTTACTGTGCTGTGCTTATTCTGGGGTTAATTACATTTTGTACCCCTTTTGAATCGGTAACACACCTTTAGTACCCAAAGTTTTATAACGTTCAATAAGAGTCCTTACGTTTTGGTAGCAAACCTTTAGTACTCCTTATGAATAGGTCATATATCATTTAATACTCCTTATGTATTGGTAACATAACAATTACATGCCTTGTGAATTGGTCACAGGTCATTAAAATGGTGGAAACTTGACCAAAATTTTGTCTAGTGTGTTATCAATACTTAAGGGGTAGTAAAGGTAATTATCCCTTATTCTGCATAATTCCATCAAATTCATGAGCAATCATGGGGCACTATCTAGGGAAAACAAAGTATGTGATACAAACTAAGAACCCTAACATAGCCATTAGATTAAGAATTCGATTTTTAGTGCTCGATTTTCCGCTCTTTACCCTATGTGCTCCCATGTATCTACTACTCAAATCGGTATAATTAACCTGTAGAGAGATGTTATCTGTAATCCATTGATAATTTAATCAACTACATACAGTGGAAATAAGACGCTTGTTTCGGGACATCAATTTCAATGAATAGGGATAAGTGTTGTTTCCGGAGAGAGATTATCTGTAATCCAATGCATGATCTTCATTTTTGTTCATGAACAGGCAAGTCTCAAAAGGTGAACTTTGAAGCGTTGAAGCAACACGGCTATAAAGGCGGGTTATCCATTTTGAGCGTGCCCCCTCCCAAAGAAGACGAGCATAAGGACTGGTCTTGGTCCAACGGCAAAGAAGGGCGCGATAAGAAAGAGAGCGAAGAATCTTACCAAGAACGACAAAAAACTAGAGCTGCAATCATGGACGGCGAGCAGCTGGCGTATGCGCAAACCCGGAGAGAGTTGAACGAGAAGAAGAACCTCTCCTTCTCACAGAAGGAAAAGAGGAAGCGAGAGCTGGGTCAGGCTAGCAGAGGGAAGAACTACGTCGAGGAAGAGAAACGACAGTTGAGGGAAAGCGGTGTCTACTCTGGTTTCGATACTTGATTGGTGATGTTTTTTTATGAGCAGTGATTGTGTTGTTTGTGGATAAGAGTTCAGATTATATTCTGAGGTTGATTCATAGTAATGTGTTTGTGTACTATGATGAGAAATTCACAGGTTAATTACCCATGTGTTCATTTGGCTTTCGTGTTTTGTTTTATTTAGGCCTCCACTTGTAGTACTAATGTTAATTATTTGTGGGAATACACGTTGACATTGTTTGCAATTGACGGTTTGATGGATAATTTCATCTCGCTAGCTAAAACATTCTGATTTTCAAATTACTATCTAAACTTATATTTTCTTCCTCGCTACCATAACTTTCAAAATTTTCAAGTTACACTTTTCCTTACAATATTTCCAAATCACTACCCACCTTTTATATCCAAAATTGATCGGAAAGAAAAAAAAATGCAAACTAAGGTAGTGAATTGAACATCGGAATATTTTAAGATATCGAGCTGAAATTATTCTGAACTTTTTAAACATTTAAACATCTCTGATAACAAATTTACCCATTCTGACCACCGGACCAACTCGAATGGGCTTAAGGCTCTCTGACCATCAGGGCAACGAACACAGACAACAAATGTAGCTATTCGGATTCGAACTTCTAACCTCGGAGAGGTGAGAGAACTATCTAAATATCTTAGACACTAAATTTGAATAAAATAACATACCTGGAGATTAAAATCGAAACACTAACAAATATAAATTTAGAGCTAAAGTACAACAAAATAGAAAAGGGAGATTCTCGGATTGATACGGAAAAAACATAGTTCTACACCAAGTCTGGGCAACATCCAGATGAACTCTTCCCAGATTTTACACAACAAAAGGAGAGAAAACTGAAATGCGGCAAAAATGAAATGCATATCTTGCATTGTAAGCTGAGGTTCGTGGGTAAAGTGACGCAGACTTCCATATAATAAGTATGAGGTTACTGGTTCCAATCTCCATACCCGCGGTGACTGCTCTATATTGCATCAAACTCATACTAGGTTCTCTGAGTTATGAACTCGATCTAGGATGCGATTACTGTGGAGTCAGGACAGTTGCTCTGCTGGAGAGAGTCCTGCAAATAGCTCGGATAGTATTTGGAGTAGTTCTGCAACAACCTCCCACAAGTGAAGCCCCTACTTCACACCACTTGTCCACGTACGAGACAAAGTCCCTGTCTGAAACACCGGTATTTTGCTGCACAGAATGACAAGAGCGTAGTTGGAGTTAGATTGATGAACTCTAACTTAAGGGATAGATTAGTAAACAACAAGGACGATGAACTCACCACCCACTCCTTGCGATCAGGATCATAACTTTCACCACTGTTTGGATATATAAGAATTGGTTTGCTAGTCACCTGTAGGAGCCCATCACGAAACGGAAAGTTCTAACAATAAGCAAAGGCATAAATAAAGGGAAAATATTATTTACACCCTGTCGACGACCTTTGAGTTTTAGGAACCCCATAGGTGAGGAATAAAATAAAAGATAATGACGACATAGAGAGATAGTTCTATAATTTTGTGTGCTAGAAAAATTCCCTGCTAGAACTTTTCTGCAAACAAATTTAGCGACTTCACATAAAGATAACAATAATATTACGAACGAAGAATAATACCTTCTTAAACGCTAGAATCAGGCCTTCGATAAATCTAGGAGGCGTGCAATTGATACCAGCAGCAACAACCTTTTTGCACGACTCAGCAATTGAGGCACATTCAAGCAAAGAATCACCGCTGACCACATTGACACCATCTTTTGAGTTAAAAGCAAACCATGCGGGAGTCTTTATGTTATCTTCCTCTAAAATTTCAGCATAAGCCTGCCCATGAAACAAGCAAAAGGGGAAACTCGTATCATCGAAGATTCTTTTTAATCGCTACTAACCTCACACTAATGTAGACCAAGTTTTAGAATATAGATCAGAACTTGTGGCAGCCCAACTAAAACATTCAGACAAATATAGGGAAAATCTCACTCAACTACCCTCAGTACGCACCATTCTCAACCAATCCCTAAGTTTAAAAGGTTTTTGACAACCCCTTAAAAAAATTAGTCTTGTTTTACCCCAAATCTGTCAATTTTGGGATGGGAAATGACAAAAATACTCTCATGGAAAAAAAAAAACTAAGAAGGGTATTTTTGTCATTTCACATCCCAATATTGATAGAATTGGGGTAAAATGAGACTAAAAAACTTAGGGGATGTCAAAAACTTAAACTTAGGGGTAGTTTGTTGAGAATGGTACATACTTAGGGGTAACTGAGTAAAATTACCCCAAAAATAGATTCATGTCCACAAGCATCTGATGATATTTTATACCTGAGCTTCTAGCTTATTTGGAATTGTTTCGAAAGCTATTATGTCAGCCCCTGCTTCTACCAAAACTTGAACCCTTCTCCGATGGAAATCTTTCAATGTCTTTAATGTAACACCATCTCCATAGTTCCCACTACGTGAAGACAAAGCATGAAAAAGGTAAGTGATTACTGTAGGATATATTTGAGCTCCAATAGGTAGCTCGACTAGTTAATGAAGAACATCCAGGCATAGTTTACTGGCAAATGACAAAATATAAAAGTAACACACAACTTTAAAGAGCGGTTTTACTCACCTGTATTCAGACCCATCAGCCAGATACGCCCCGTAGCTTCCTACAGATGCTGCAACTAAGATAGGGCGATGTTTCAAGATTCTTTCATCTCCCATGCCATTGGCCGAAGCCTCCGCACATCTTTCATAATAAATATCCCGTGCCTCGCAAGCGATTTCTACACATTTTCTAAGCAAGGCTTCACTTTCTTCTGTAGACATGCCCTTGGCCTCAAACCCCTGAATGGTAGCCTGCACAGACACACACGAGTCAACATGAATTTCAGTTTCATGGAGAGAGATAGAGAGCATCATTGTTACCTGATAAGATGCTGTGATGATAACATCTGCACCAGCTTCAAGGTAATCAAGGTGCACCTGCTCCACCAACCAGCTAGTCATGAGCTCATCAATTGCAAACGACGCCATATAGTAAAATGAAAACTTAGGGAAGCATACATCAACAAAATCAAATTTACAGTAAAGGAAAGTATAAGTGCTCTCATAATCAATTTTCACATATTTTCCGCACTTCAGGGAAATGTTTGCGTTGATCCATTTCTGTTTTATATCCATCACAATTTTTGAGGCGCAGAAGAAGAAATTATGATTGATCAATGGGGAAGTGTCTTCCACTAGATCATGTAATTCATTTGTTCTTCACTCTTCTCCCTTGTGTTCTCCTCTTGTTTATCATCATACGAAAGATACCAAATCCAAATCTTAAACATCAATAACTTTACATTACCGTCATGGTAGAAAAAATTCAAAATTAGGGTGTTACACTAACAGCTAATGCACCTTCATTCCATGGAAGCCACTATTTTCAAGCTTGCCAGTCACCAACTATTAGAACTTTGTAAGAGTATGTTCGATGTCACTAATTTATTTCAGATTGCTTCCAATAAAGTCTAATAGGAGCAGAAAGCACATTCAAGAGCAAAAGACAAATAAATCTACTCAGAGAGTCAAAGGTTTGGAACCGTATTATACCCGTAAAGGTCCGATGCAACTTATAATGTCAGATACTAATCTTAACTTATTTGAAAGTGCAGCCAATTCTAGACTGAATTAACAAATCTACTCACTAATTAAGAAGATTAAGGAACCATATAATACCGTCAAAAGTTCCCATGCAAAGTATAATTCCCTAACTGGTCGCAGAAAGTCCAAATTCAAGATGTGGTGGTCCAAACTTCAATTTTTTTTATATATAAAAATCTGATCCAATACATAGAAGCTACCATCCAAACAAATCTAACGAGCTGACAGAAAACTGATAAAAATGGGAAAGCCATGTGATGTTATATATAATTAATGTCCTGATGGATGCAAGTTTCGGAACAAGCCAGAACACGAGCACGTGGAGACCAGTAAATTCAGTGCCTCTGGTCAGTGGTCACTATACCAAAACTAGAAATCCCCAAACTGACCATCTAAAACAACTAAATTTTCAGCTCAAAACCATCCAAAAACGATTCCTACTGGAAATTATATAATTTTCAGAAAGCTGACATTTCAATCTCAGCCCAACAGGACATAAAATCCATAATTTTGTAATTTCTCTATACCACATAAATCCAAATCCCCAACTTTTGAGTCTCGATTCACGAAGTTAAGCACTCTAAGCATTCAAATTTCTTCAGTTCTGGTACATTTTCAGATTTTCTCAGCAGAAAGTGAAGAACAGAACCTGAACAATCGACAAATTGACAACAAAACTAAACAAACACACCGTTCAGATTCATCTGTAACCTGTAACTTCTACTCGTTCTAGAGAGAGAGAGAGAGAGAGAGAGAGAGAGAGAGAGAGTACTCTGCGAATGAGGTGAGGAGAAGTGATGAGGCATTTTGCGCTCCAAAGAGGGTCGTTGAGGTCAGCTCCGAGTCGTTCGAGCTCGGTGGCGAGGCCGCCGTCGATGACGGCGGGGCCGCCTGATTGCCGGAGGAAATCTTCCATGAACGACGTCGTCGGGGACGTTGCGGCGGTTCCGATCCCCATCGTTGCTCTGTCGATTTGGCTGAACTCAGCTACCTGATCTCGCTCCTGTTTCTTTGGGTAGCTAGCTTCTGTATTTATAGTCCGAGGGTTTTTTTTCAAACTGACCCCTGTAGTTTCAACAAATTATCCAAATGGTCCTCTACACGGCTTAGTCTTTGTCTACACATTTAGTAATTACAACGTTTTTTCTCTCTTTATTGGTAAGACTTCGCTTTAGGTTTGATGGCTTACAAAAGACTAACCCATCAATAACATTGTCAGATTTAATGGAAGTTGTTGTTTATTGATGATAAATAAAAGATATAACTATATTTTTGTAAACAAAAAATTTAGGCACAACATGCTTTTTGTTTAACAAAAGTAGGGGTAGAGTTTTTAATGCAAAAACTTACGGCGAATTATACGTGTTTTGTAAAATTTTATGACAAGTTATTTTTTGTCTGAAAATTTGTTATCTCGGAATTTAGTTGTGTGACAGTCATATGACATCAACTCTTTTATGAAAATGACAGTTTACTTTTTGCATTATGTATTTTGTCATTTGTAACCCTCATGTATATGTATTTTGCATTTTGGAAACCTTATGTATGCACTTTTATGTAGTATTTTTAACTTCTTTTAAAAAAAATATCAGGGGAATTGTTGATGGAAAATATAATTTACCGTATATTTTTGTTAAACATGCACAATTCACCGTAAAACTTTTGCAATCATCTCTTCATTTTATGCTTTATTTTTTTAGTAAAACTTGAGATGTTATAGTAACAGTACCAAACATTCAAGGTTCTTATAATCATTTTTAGATCAATAACCACTTTTTATTAAATAACTAAATTTTATAAATGTATGGAAGTATTTTTCTTTCAAAATCATTCTATTTAAACAAACATTAAGTAACAAGAAAATAAGAGATAAAACAAATCGTCAAGGAGAGACACGTGACATTTTCTTTTTATCAAAATATTTAATACCAATATACACATTCGGTCTCTCTCACCCGTTTATTTCTTTTCCAAAGGTTAAACCTTACAATCCATAGCCCCAACTTTTCGATTAGTCGAACTAATCGATAAGTCAGCCATTTTTATATAGATTTTGGCGTCCAGACAGGTTAGGCAGAGAACTTTTACAACCTTGAAGGCCTGAATTGTTGAATATGTTTATTTTGAAAGCACTTAATTCAATAAATATTTGACAGTTAATTATTAAAAAACTAATGAAAAGTTACATGTTGATGTTAACGCCCAATCTATGACGAAAAACTCGAATTTATGGGTGGGGCACTAATATGCTTATCAAGTGGTCAATTTGTCCATTCACTTTCGCTGTGGAATATATATCTCAACATTCCCCTCACATGTAGAACTAGATATCTACAGGGATCATAGCAGAACTGAATATCTACATATGGATCGAAGACCACCGGATGGAGGGGACAATCAGACCGTAGATCGAACCAGACTCTGATACCATGTCAAAACTTAATCCATTTCAAAATCAATAAAGTAAGATACTTCTAATACCAATCCATAGTCTAAATTCATAATCTTCCAATCTAACCATTTGGAAACACATGAAAATAATATATCTTCAAGCTATTCAAAATGATAGAATATACATTAGGATTCCACCACAGACAAAACCACAGATATATTCAACCAAAATGGGAACAGGTGGAATAATTCCAAGTCATGACCCTCATGCCCCCAAATGGCAGTCTCACACGACACAAAACAATTAATATTGTGTGGATCCACAAGACAAGACCCTTAAATTCTTGACACATGAGCCTGTGTTAGTTGGTTTTAAAATAAAAATAAAAATTTGGGTTCAAAAGTAGAATCATTTTGGACTTTCTAGTGGAGCACAGATTTATACCGTCAGGAACCATGTACAAAAACAAGATAAGAAAAACAATTGCCGCAGCATCCAATAATATCACTTTAATATATTACATTCAGTTTAAAACATTAAACATTTTTTTTAAACGAAGAGACGTAAATATTTTTATTCAACACAATGACTCCAACTTATAATAAAATTCTCAGAATCATAGATCCTAACCTTCAGAATATTGTCCAGGACACCCGTAGGTATACCGGTGATCATAGACATGTAGAAATAACCTACTTTCCATTATAGACAAGAAAAAGAAACAAAAATCAAATAAACACATAAATGAATGCATAAAACTACGGAGTCCGCAATGACAGTTCTTCTGAAACCCAAAGCTTTCACAGTGGGACATTTTGGTCTAGTCAGTTCGTCGTCTTGATTTGCCAGAATCATTCGAGATGTCCCTCCCACGGATGGGATTGCGTTAAGATGTTATCGGTAAGGTGGATCATGCGCTTCCCCCCGTAAGGTTCGCCCATAAAACAACCTCCGTGAAAAAACTAGATTTTTTTTTTATTTATTTAACTTTTTAAAATTTTAAAGATTTTAACATAAAATTGCACAAAATATGTCAAAAAGATAAATTCATGACACTTATGTGCAATTATTAAACAAGAAGACTACAACTTGTAAAACATGTATAGCTTACGGTTACCTTTGCAATTATCCCAAAAAAAATTATGTCTCACACAACATGACAATTTACAACAACTTGGAGTGGTTTTAAGGGATTATTCGGAGAATGGCATTGGCGATTAACGGTAAGTCTATTATATTGTCCCCTGTTGGTGGTCTAGTAAATGATTGCAGGTTGTTGCTTCAGAGTTTACCGAAGGTAAAACTAAAGTTCATCAAAAGGAAAGCAAATAGGGCTGCTCATTTTATTGCTAGAAATGCTCTTGCATGGGCCTTAGGTTTGTGCTCTGTTTTGTATATTCCGAACGTTTTGTCAGACATTGTATCTTTTGATCTTAATAAATAAATAAAGTAAGATGTTTCTCAAAAAATCATATCGACACCCAACAAAAGAAATAAAGAACATAATTAGAGAAGTCGAATGCTAATGACAACAGACTGTTCATTGTACGAGACTTCAATATTTCTGGTGTCTACAAAGGAACGCCAGTAGAACATTTACAAGGGAAAAGGTTAATAACACATCCTTTGACCTTCCATGCCTTTACATAATCTACAGAAAAACTGTTACGCCGCCACCGGTTTTTATCAAAAACTAACCGCAGACGCCATTTTGTTGCGAAAACATAACGTCTAGTTTATGCAAAAATCTGAGGTGTCGTAACATTGTTTTTTGTAGATTATGAAAAAGTAAATCTTAGTTTTTGAAAATGAAAGGTCAAACATGAGAGAAGTTCAAACAAAGAAAATCACAAATCTTTCTCCGGATATTCAATACCCGTACCCAAGCGCTAAACAATTAAGCGAAACTAATCAAGAGAATAGAGTGAACCAAATCCAATGACTGTCCAACACATAACAAAATGCTTAAAGTGCTAGGTAGTCAAGCAATATCAATCTTCTCTAAACCGGAGAAGTGGAACGACTTCATTTCATCAAATTGTTTTGGCGACAAAGTTTTCATTTCGCACGATATTAAGAATTACATACAAGAGGGTTATTGAAAACTAGCATGCTTACCGTTTTACAGGACTCCCGGGGGTATTATATGCATAAATCCAGCTTCACTTTTATTTCAGAATGTATTCTACTCCTGCCAAAAAAAATGATTTTGATTCAGGAAATGCTTGGTAAGCCCGATATGATAGTAAAAGTTACATCACGCATCAAGAGTGCTTACCGTTTATTTCAAACAAGCATGCTTACCGTTTTACTGGACTTCCCGGGGGTATTATATGCATAAATCCAGCTTCACTTTTATTTCAGAATGCATTCTACTCCTGCCGAAAAAAATGATTTTGATTCAGGAAATGCTTGTTAAGCCCGATATGATAGTAAAAGTTACATTACACATCAAGAGTGCATAAAGATTTGTTTGAACTATAGTAAATTGTGAAAATCAATTTCTATACGTGCGTCTTTAATGGTATAGCCCAACCTGGGCTATTAAATCGGATGAAGCCCATGCTGGACTGATAGCCCAAGTAAATAGTGATTTGGGGATTTATTATATTTTTTTAAAGGGGACACATGGAGTAAGGAAATTCGTCGTGCAAAAATAAATACATATCACTCACAGATCCTGTCGGAACACAAACACAGTTCTCCAAACATATAATTATATAAACAATGTATTAAAATGCAAGCAGCTGACCTTGAGAATGAAGAGAACACTGTTGTCCGAGACTTGTTGGCCAGCTTTGACTTGAAGTCCATTTATGTACCCAGCTGACGGTGCCTTCACGACATGCTATCGTAAAGGCAAAAACATAGAGATTAGAGCAATATCGTACAAAAGATATCAGATGCGAATTTGCAACTAGAGTTGGAACATACCTCCATCTTCATTGCTTCCAAGACTAATATCGGTGTCCCTCCCTCAACTTTCGTACCATCATTCACTAGAACCTTAACTACCAAGCCAGCCATGGGTGCTACCACGGTACCCCGAGGGTGCGACGCCGACTCCATGCTAGGTTTGTGTTGTGTATCGTCATCACCGGACAACTCGAGTCCAAGTCTCTGTCTGAAGTGATGATGATGTGAACCATGCCAAATATGAATGTGCTTAGTCCGATCCTGCAGCCCAAAGTAACATAGTATTGCATCAACGAAGTAGAGAGGGTTCATCAAAATCCATCAACGGTTTCCTTTGCACAACCAGGTGAATTGAACTTGAACTTGAATTAACTGTCATACATTTCTAGCCCATAAATGTTGTTAAAAAACGGGGTTGGACGCCACAACTGATAGGTCAACTTGCGGGCTTTTTTCTTCGATACCCCTTCACATGTCTTCTGCACATGGGCACTTCTATATATGCATCGGAATTCACGGGGTATAGTCACGGGGATGTCCACAAACTCGTACCCAAATTGACCAGGTTAGCTCTATACCATGTAAAACGTGCTCTACTTATATCGGGTCGGACTCCACAACTAAAAGGCACGGGGAGGTTCACAAACTCATACCCAAATTGACCAGGTAAACCTTTTTAGTTAGGTTTGGCCTCAACCTTTAAAAATAGCTTTTCTTTCTTATATTTTTATTTTCCAAATATGGGTTTAACATCCCAACATAGTCCAACATGAGAAAGAAAATTGAACCAAGGTCTTCCAGTATGTTAATCCTTCAACAATTCAACCACACAAGAAAAGAAATACCTTGGTGTAAGCGGCTAGACTGACATTCATGCTCAGACAGTTGGCTTCAACTCTGAAATCATGGTTGTCGAGGTGCACAACTTTAACTTCCAAGCCAGGGTGACTATTTTCTCCTGTCTACAGTCACAGTGTTTTTTTAAGTCATAACTTGCAAGCTGTTAGAACCTTGGGCGTAAGACAAATTTAGGGCAGCAGAGAGAGGGGAAGAGGAGGCGGCGGGGCAGGTCTTATATGTTCCGAGGCCTAAGGCTGATTTTATAAAGCAAAAATATTTTTTTAATTTTAATGCCTATAACATTATACGGGCTCAAATATTATTGAAATCTCATTTGTTTATAAATTTGTGAGAAATATAGATTTTAATTTAAAATAAAAAACTTATTTTTGAGGCCTCAATTACAGTCTATAGTTAAAATTGAAGAGAATTTTTTAAAATTTAATTTCAGTACCTTTTTTTTAAAAAGAATTTCAGTACATTTAGGAGCTTACTCCTTATTCTCAAATCAAGATAAATTAATTTCAAAAAAATTATTATGTCAAAATATTTTTTGAGGCCTCATTTGTTTAAGAATTTTATAAGGTTTAAGTTCAAATTAGGAAATTATACACCCAAAAGATTCAAATATATGTATAAAACATGTATATGTTTATTTAAATAAACGGATATGAAATTAAAATATACTTAGAGGCCTTGTTAATATAAGGGCCTTAGTCGATGGCCTAACCAGCCAATTGGAAGGGCCGGCTCTGGGATGAGGAGTAGAACAAAACTCGCAAAGCACGATCTAAGCAGACTAAGAGAAAGAAGTTACCTGAATTAAATAGCTACCATCTGACTGATAAGTTATGGTATGCATCAACAACTTTGGGACACCATTATCATATTCATCATCCCACTCGAGTTGCATAGTACGCTTAGCGTGGTGATGGAGTCTGAAGGGGGTATGAGCATACCATAAGGGCATCAGATTGTTCCTTCCTGGATAATAGATATAAAGCGAGAGGACTTTTAGGGGGGAAACTCGACACATGCAATGACACGACTAAAGCCTTTAATTTACCGGGGGGACTTGTCTTCATAGCAGAAAGCTCCTTTTCGCAGAGACATGCAGTTACAAGGGTTGCACCTAGCTTAGCTGAGTCATATGCTTCTTTGGCTAATGCAGATGTAGAAGGGTCAACGAAGAGATCGTCTTTAAAGTGCTCGATAAAATGAGTCTCGACATCGCCATTTTCAAATGCCCAATGGTTGGCAAGTTTTTGGAGAAAATTAATATTAGTTGGTAAACCTGCAACCTGCCAATTCGAGAACGAATTTGGATTAAAAACGTCAACTAGATAAAATATCCACTATATGTTAAACCTAGGGTTTCTAGTCAAAAAGTGCACTGAAGTTTTGTCCACAAACGGAAGCAGGCATAAACTTTTGTCCATGCTTTGTGGGTGCACTAAAGTTTTGGCCACCGACTGTTTCAGAAAAAAACGTAATAGGGATAGTGGTCTGGACAGTTTTTCGCGGATTCAATAGATTTGTGGGCAATACATAATGCATTCTATTATGAGGAAATACATACATGGTTTCTCCGGTCTCTCATTATTGAATTAAGACATTCATCTACGAAGTGCAAGCCAGTATCCATACAGTGATCAACGCTTGCTTGTCCAACTAGTCAAGCACTTGAACTATGGTCCACGAGACCAAGGTTCGAGTCCCAGCAGCGACATATCTGAAACCTTTTCTTGAAACCTTTTCTCTAACTTTGGTTGGGCTTTCCCCAACTTATGTTGGGCTTCATTAATTTTTACCAACTCTTTGTTGGGTCAAGTGCAAAAACAGAGCTCCCTTCTACATAAGGGATGGTCTTGAGCCCAAGTCTTGATACATTTAAATAATTGCGAATAAAAAAGAAAAAAAAAATACCCACGCTGATTTATTTTCATGCTTTCTTCTTCATGAAAATCGGGTATACCTGAAACTTTGACAAACAATCTTTTAGCTTGACTAAAGCTGCAGTGCGATTTTCTCCCCAGACTACAAGCTTTGCAATCATAGGATCATAATGCATACTAACAGCATCTCCTTGTCCAACACCAGTTTCAACCCGCACTGCAACAACAACATGCATTCACATGATCTAGCAACACCATATGGATAAGGTAACTATAATAATACACTAGAAAGACAGTGCCCTTGTATATATTGTGTGCTTGTCAACTTAAACAACATTATAACATGTTATTCTTTCTATAATATTAGATATCCAATTAGTCCCTTAGCTTTGGTAATGAAAATGCGATAATGCACCTGTTGATGAAACGGGAATTGGACGGTAATGGTGAAGAACTCCTGTAGCTGGAAGAAACCCCTTAGGCACATTTTCAGCATATATTCGAGCTTCAAACGCATGACCTGTCAACATGGTAGAGATTTGTAAGAACTCTGAAACACTAAAATGTATCTTACTCAGTCCCCTAAAAGGCTTAAATAAATACTATCATGGACATCTAGATTGTATATACTAATAAAATTAATACTGTTGGGGGGCAAAGCAACTATTTCCAGATTTTATTACGAACTCATGGAAGAAAATAACTATTACAAGGAATATTTTTTTTACTTTGATATAAAAATCGTTCCATTCATCCAAATCACGAAAAGAACTCCAACTGGGAGACTGAATAAAGCATGGCTGAGAATGTTTTTTTTTTCAGACGGCAGAGCAATACTTGATACAAATTTCACACACCGGATAGTCTTGATACAAATTTCACACACCGGATAGTTTCCAACAGGAAAAGTTTACCTAATAAGGGAACCTGTGATTGAACCATGGGCAGAGGTTCTCCATTTGCAACACAAATTTGCCACTCTACTAGATCTTGGCCAACAATCATCTCTGTCACCGGATGCTCAACCTGCAAATACAAAGCTCGCAATTAAATTCTCTACATCTTGTCAATCTAAAATACAAAGATCGGAATGAACAAAGCACCTGAAGACGGGTGTTCATCTCCATGAAATAAAAATTGCCAGAGGTTGTATCAAATATGAACTCCACTGTGCCAGCACTATAATAACCAACTGCCTTTAGATGCAAGAGAAGAACAATGTATTAGGGGTCACATCAAGAAAAAAAAAAAAAAGTTTACACAACAGTGGCAGGATATAAATAATGTCAAAATTTAAAAGGAAGCCAAGTTGTATAGCCATCAACTATCTTTCAACTGCGTTGTATTTCTGTTGTCTGCTACACTCGGATCAGTCCAAACATGTTTTTTATCAGTCCTTCTAGGCAATAATTATATGTACAAAGATTAGAACTCGAGACCTTGCTTATGTAGAAGCGGGTTCTTTACCACTTGGCCCAACTTGTGTGGGTATCAGTCTAACATGATCTCAGGTAAAAGAGGGGTAAATGTCATGAGTAGCGTACATGTCAACTTAATGGACAACAATCATCACATGTCACCATCATTTTACTGAGGAAAATGACAATTCTCCCTTTTAAGCATACCAACACAAACATCAATTAGTAGCAACCAATACTCAAACATTTTGATTCCGGTAGCAGCAACTATCAATATAAATTCATGTGCAGCATGCATTCGGTTTAAGTGACATGGTTAAATTATGGCATGAAGCTGAATTTTGGTGCATTTCATTTTATATCGGTTGAAAGTAGATATATTCACTGCTAGTAGTCACTATCAGTTCCAACAGATGAACAATTTTTGTAAACATTGAAGGAACTACCTGCCCAAACCTTGTATTCTATAACAATGTTTATTAGATAAAATTCCATACCTTATTTCAACTAGCTATCACTAATGGAGAGTTGGGATAATTAGGCCCAATTTGGCTCAGAGTAATACTACCTGCTACACATCCAAGGTAAAACAAACTCTAAAGCAGTAGGGGTTTCTAATAAATAATGAGCTCATGACTTATGCAAGCTAGTCAAGGTTTAGCAAAAAAAATTACCTTAGCTGCAGATACAGCAGCTTGACCCAAATGTGACCGAAAGTCATCCATAATGTTTGGCTGCAACAATGAGTTAATATTACAACTTCAGTAGATATATGATAAGACATATTAACTAAGAATATAGAGCGCGGTCATTACTGCAGGAGCTTCTTCAATTATCTTCTGGTGTCTTCTCTGGACACTGCAATCCCTCTCATTTAAATGTACAACATTCCCATGTTTGTCCCCGAATATCTATTATATCAGTGAAGTAGAAAAGGATTCAAAAGGATAACTATATAAACATAACACCTAATCTCATAATATTAAAACAGGGAATACCTGCACTTCAATGTGTCTAGGCTGTGTTATATATTTCTCTAGCAAGATTGTATTTACGCCAAAAGATGCAGCCGCCTCTCGTTGTGCTCCCAAGAAAGATTCAGCAAATTCGTCGGGACTTTGCACTATCCTCATACCCTAGAAACAAGCCAACAGAGAGAATCTCAACATAGATCAAAATTTAGACGATAGTCTTACAAAAAAATCAGCCTACTCCAGAGGCTTTCAGCATCGTTGCTTATGCTATATCAGCTTAACCGCAGGCTAAGTAGTTTTTTCCCAAGTCTATAAAATGGTTGGCAGCAATTGGAAAAATGTGTTACACGATAATGAAATAGAGAGGCGCAAGGAATCGAAGCACCTTTCCTCCACCTCCGTGAGTTGGCTTTATTATTATAGGATATCCAATTTTGTCTGCTTCTGACTTCATAATGTTGATATCTTGTTCGTTACCATGGTATCCAGGAACTAGAGGAACTCCCGCCGCACCCATAATTCTCTTTGATGCACTACAGAGATATAGCACTAGTCACTTTGACAAAAAAAAAAATGGGTTTAATTACCTTTAGTAGTACCCCTTATGTATTGGTCACACACCTTCAGTACCCTTAAGGCACTGGACAAAATTTTGGTCAAGTTTACGCCATTATGATGATATGTGACCAATTAATAAGGGATGTTAAATGATCCGTTACCAATACATAAGAGGTACTAAATGACCTATAACCAATTCATAAGGGGTACTAAAAATGTGTTAACAAAACGAAATGACTTATTGAACGGTATAAAACTTTTGGTACTAAAGATGTGTTACCCGTTCAAAAGGGGTACAAAAGGTAATTAATTCAAAATTTAAACGAGAGAAAGGCAAACATATGCATGTGCATGCATAAAACAGACATTTAGTATACCTTTTATCACCCATGTCCCTGATTGCAGATGCTGGAGGACCAATAAATGTAAGGCCCTTATCTTCACAAAGTTGAGCAAACTCGGAACTCTCCGATAGAAAACCATAGCCCGGGTGGATAGCCTAATTACCAAAATAACATATCCACTCTGAAAAGCATTACCTTGCATATATGAAATGTAAAGCAACTATCATGTTCCAGATAATGAATTCGATATATGGTGAACATTCTGATGCAACACATAAAATTAGAGTTACGTATTTGCACTACTACTATCAATTACAACCAACCATCTCCCGGTATTGAGAGCTTAGTAAAATACATAGTGAGAAATCATGGAAGCTGCAAGGATCTAAAAAGTATGGCATCCTGCAAGTCAATGTTACTTATGAGTCCAATAGCATTACTATTATTAGTTATATAGTTATTTGATGATGGGTAGTTATTTATTAGTAACCTATTTATTCTGAACATGGGTAGCTGCTTAAGGTGTTGAAATCATGGGAAGTTACATAATCTTTGTATTAGTTTGGAAGTTCAACCTATTTATAAGCTGCCCATTTAATGAAGAGGACATCAAGAATTATAAACCAAAGCCGAGATCTTGCGTTCTCTTTAACGAATGCTACATGAGATCTTGCGTTCTCTCTAACGAATGCTACATGAGATCTTGCGTTCTCTCCAAGGAATGCTACAACACCAATCCATAACTCGATCCAAGTTCGGGACTATAACAGTCAACTACAAGGTCGATTCAACAAGTTGCCTAACAAAATCAAGTCCATTGACACGTCACCATTGTGAGTTTAAGGAGAGGTGTTCGAAGAAGACAACCAGCCATGACTTCAAAGATGGTTGTAAATCAATTGAACATAAAATTCATTCAATTGATATAGGGAGTGTTTATAATGTGATTTATAAGTACTAAATTAACTATGGTTGCCAAATGTCAACAAATCTGCCTAACGTGTCTAATTTTGTAGTCACAAATTCTGATCTGTAACTCTTAACCTAACCTTCTCTCCTCACACCTGCCCCAAATAGATGACCACTAGCATTTAAACACTGTAACTCTTAATAGCCAATGGTCGTCTGGACCAACCAAGCTACCTTATTGGAGCCTAACTTGTCTATGAGTTGATTACAAAATTGATGGACATTAATCAGAAATTGATTAGCACTCAACTCAACAATAGCTTCATGTACACCTGCATTTATCTAATGTACTACAAAAAAAAAAACATCAGTAATTTACTCGGCCATGACTCCGTTTTCTCAGCAACCAAACAGCAAGGTTCAGAATCTCAAATTTCACGAGCAAAAGCAGATCGATAATGATTCGAGAGCGCTAACCTGAGCACCGGTGCGAATAGCAGCCTCCACGATCCTCGACGCGTTGAGGTAACTCGAGCGAGCTGGAGGCGGACCGATGTGGACAGCCTCGTCGGCCGATTTCACATGAAGCGAGTCGCGATCGGCGTCGCTGTAGACGGCCACGGTCCTAATCCCCATCCGCTTGGCGGTCCTCATGATCCTGCAAGCGATCTCGCCTCGGTTGGCGATGAGGATTTTCTCAATCCGCCGGCGAGAGGTTCTGCCGTCTGGAACCGGAGCTGCCGGAGGTGAAGAGAAGGAGCGCACTCGGAGAAGGAAGCTCCGGTGGTCGATCTTCCGCCGGAGGAACGAGGCCATTGAAGCCATTGACTGTAACAGAGCCGAGATGGACGAGAAATGGAGTAGATAAATGATATCCGATTAGGCACGACATTCTCGGGGATTGTGATATTTAAAGCTTCGTTAGGGGTAGTATCGTAATTTACATAGTGTCCCGCTGCAACGGATAACTGGATATGACTTGCTGATTCAGTGCTAACTCGTCGATCTGTTCTCGTTTAGATCAGCCAACTTTGAATGAAAGCTAGTTGGGCCTTACATAGGCTTTGGTTTCGAAAAGTTAGTTGGGCCTTACATGGGCTTGGAGAAAAATACATTCGGCCCTGGCTTTAAAAGCAATCTAACCGTAGTTTCATTCTTACTAATGTAAAGTACATACAGACAATGTAGCAAAATGCACATTGATGACTCCGGCAATACAACAAAGTTTACACTTAAAATACAATAAATATACGGATATCTCATGATTATCTCAGGATTGAACTCAAGATCTTTCGTACGAGAGATTGAGGCTTGATCAATATTATGTCTTTTAAGGACCTTTGTTTGTCATTAAAACCAATGAAGCATCTAATCTTATAATTCATCCAAATATGTGAAACTTACGCAACCCTCAAGACATATATTTTGAAGATACTTTAAAATATATCGCTAATCAAGCATATATCTTACGATTTTCATCGGAGTTTAAGAAATGAACAATAGAGTTATGACCTCTCTTCTTTTTCTCCTATTCTCCATGAAACCGTCGTCGTCACTTCCATGGTCGATCTACCGAGCTCCCCTGCATCTCCCATGTCGAGCACGACCGTCTCCGCCTCTGCTCCGTTCACGCCAAGCACGGTCTCTTTCGTTGCCGTTATCATGATGGACACGATGGGGACCCCGTCCACTACGTCTGCGACACGCCCACTGAGCCCAGCGAGTCTGATAAGAGGGACCCCAAACCCTCTCCGACTAATGCATGTTCTATCGGGGCCCACCCCTCCGACTAATGCATGTTCTATCGGGGCCCACCCCTCCGACCTTTCGGGGCTAGGAACCCTCGTGCGACCCAAATCCAACCATTCCCAGGACTTTGATGGCGTCTCAACAGCAGCTAGGTGCGCTCTCTTTGGAGGACGAGCCGGATGATGAAGATGAAGCGGTGGATGTCCCGATTGAAGTTTTCCCGACTGTTGCTGATGGTAGTGATGACCAACAGACATGATCGAACCCCGAGGTAGGGAGATAAAGTCTTGGTGACACTAGTATTAAAGCTCATCCTCCAGACAATCGCAATAAAAAAAGAAAACACAATATCTAAACACCAAATTATCACTCATTAAATCAACTATTCAAAAGTCCTATTGTATGATTAGTTTATATTATAAGATATCGGATCTAAAATAAGATGTTATCGCTTCGTTTTGAAGATTTTGATCCCCATCTTAACCAAAATTATTCAACTCAATGAGCTCTTTTATTGTCTCATCAAATTAGGACCATTTTGCCTCTTCAATCATGAAGAACATAAAAAGGGGTAAAGGTGTGGCAGTGGAGTTAGTTACATATCTTGTAAGGAAGAGGCCAAACAAAGAGCCCCACATAGAGGCTTAGACTTAAACCTGACTCCTCCTCACTAGGTTCCTCATCATTGTATAAAAGCCCTACCCAAGCTATAGTTACAAAGCTAAATTGACTATTTATTACCTAATTATTCGCACCTGGTTATTAATTTTGTTTGGTAATTAGGTGATGATCAAAGCCAAAGACTTCACCACCACCTAACTGTTTTGTTAAAAACCAAACTTTATCAACCTCTTATCTAGTTGTGTTTTTCAGCACAACTAACTTGTTGTTCCCTCCCCACCCCACAAAACCATCTCAAATTTCAATGGTGGAACCCATTTATAATGGGTAAAAACTACTCCTTTTTATTCATTTGGGATAATTTGAACTCATAAGTGAATGTGTGACCGATCAACTAACGATTGAAAACATTGGATTTTATTGTCTCTAGGGACATGTGATTGATGTCAAACGATTCAGATCTTTTTAAACTGTCAACTCATATCGACTTCTTCATCGCAGACCCTTCTTTGATTTCTATAATTGTTTATGAACACTTATACGATGGACTAACAGTTGCTCGCAATCTCTTTTAAATATTTGCCGCCTGAAAGTTTTTAGTCCCATTCGATCTCGTCGACATGACCATCAATCAAGACTAATTTGATTCCTCCCCCACGAAATCCAAACCTTTGGCCATGGTGTTATCGGGTCTAGCATGTGCAAGACACGTGGACTAGTTTTCGTTAAAATTATAATAGAACTAAAGGTCAATGAGAAGTCAACATAAATTATTAGGTAGATATAGGTAATATGTAGTCTGTAGTTTATGTAAAACTTAAATACACGTTGATGACTCTCTTTATAGTTTTGCAGACACCATACGTTAGTTCAAAATTTGTCGTCGCCATTGATGGATCTCGTGGCTCCGATCATGAGAGTTGTCGGTGCGGCTCTATCCTCTGGCCGACCACGCGCTGTCCATCCCCGGAGTTTACGTCTGACGACTATCTCTCCTTGCCCGGGCGGGTTCACGGTGTACCTCGTCCGGATCTTGTGCTTTGTTCGTCTTTCGTGAGCCGCCACCCTCTTATGGCCACATCCCCTCTTCTCCACCCTGTGGTCATCACTCTCTGGTCACATCTTTCGTCCTGACCTGGAAGCCGACCAAATCTGCTAGCTCATCTTCCTCCCCACAACGCCTCTAACCCTTGTCGGTGGTGGTCGGCCACGACCATGAGCATCCCAACGACGAACACGTCCGATGGAAATCCCCTCCCCCTCCAACCTAATCTCCCGACAACAACAACTCGAGCTTTGTCGGTCGAACCTCCCCGCCACGCTCCTCCTCCGGC
>JAYMTN010000023.1:0-27385 GCA_036897425.1 Erodium trifolium
GCCTTATGGGGCTCTATACAGTGTAAGGACTTTCTTTATCTATTAATGAGATCTCTCCACCTTTTAGTTAAAAATAAATTAGAATATAATTATACATAGACATTCAATTATCAATTTCAACCTAGATACTAAATTTTAATATTATATTAAAGATCAACTCAACTAATAACTACGACTAATAATTAAATACCTAATTATAATTATATTCTAACTGTTTCATTCCATCTAGGGTTAGAATGGTAGCCTAAGCAAGTGGGACTCTAGTTTTTTGTTCTAGTTTTATATGACCACCCTTGAAGTTTACATTTTGAAGACTTTTCTAAAGTTCTTATCTTGACACAAAAAATGTACTCAACTTGTTAGCAGTATAGGCTTTCTTAAATAACTCAATTAGGTAATGGAGTCCTACTGTTTTCAATGTCAATCACTCGAAAAGAAAGCCATCAAATTCAATGAAACCTTACGTAGGAGTGGGGTTCATATCAGGACAGTATAGTCAATATAACACAAAAGCAACTGATAAACCAGTCCTGAAGATTCTTGGGGTGTAAGTCAAGTAATGAAGTGAACAAGATGCTGTTTCAAAATGAAAATGATTTAGATGGTTATTAAATTTAAGTTATTAGCTTTGCATGATAGTGACGTTTATTTCCTTTTTTTTTTTAATACAAGGTTATTGTGATAATGACATGCTAACCTCTAATATTAAAGGATGTCAAAAACTAAAAGTAAACAAGTATAGATGCTAATGCATAAGAAACAAGCAAATGCTTGCTTGCATGAACAAACTCAAAAATGGAAAAAGAAGTTTTATTTAAAACTCAAAGCCTGGTCCGCCATAGAGTTAAATATAATAATTTAAACATCGCAAGCAAGTAAATAAGATTTATAGAGAGAGCTCAATAGCTCTGTCTCCCAGTGAGAGCAAGTAGATAATTTAAATCTCCTATTGTCTTGCATGTCCCAGCTATCCGCAAGTCTTTTGTCAATTTCTATCAAACGTTTTTATCAATGATAAGTTGATAATCATTGCCCACATGGGTTAGCCTAATGGATGGTGAATACCTCTTCACATCTCACATCTCCTTAAGATTACAGGTTCAAATCCCGATGGATACACTTGTTTGGGAGTAAGTGTGGATTATGGGTTGTGGGACAGGATGAATTTCCCTGTATTTCATTTCTCTCTTATCAAAAAAAAAAGTTGATAACCATTGTTTTCTGTTTATTTGTTGAATTTCGGTCTAATCATTTTGTGATCAAAGATCAGATGGCCAACTTATCCAATTACACGGACTGGTTAGTGTGCACTACCGACGCATGCTATGTATACACACTTGGAGGATGGAGGGTGGAAGCGGTCAATTTTTTCTATGATCAATGGAGATGATACGGGAATCCAAGGACCGGATGTTGAACTCGTCGCCGGTAGGAGGTACATTCTATAGAGAAGTGATGAAACATTGCATAATGCATGAGATAATGTGAGTACAGGGTCAACCTCTAAGGCTAGCAACCTCTGGCTTAATGAGACAGGGTTGAGACCGAAAGGGATGAGAGGGACACAAAAGCTCAAGTCTATCGGGCGAATACACAACAGTGTTCGCTCCTTTCCTCATCACATGAAATGACACACATTGTCTAATTGTCATTAGGAGCGCCAAGGCAGGGATCCCTAGAGGCTGTAGAACCAACCCAGCTATCTATATCTTCATAGGGCCCCAAGCAGACGGAGCAACAAGAGAAGGTGAAGAAATGGACCCATTAGTGTGACGGGCAGTGCCTTAAGGCTCCTCTCCGGAGCCTGAGGAAGCGGCCAGTTGTGGATTTTCTAGGCTAAAAGACAAGACTCGACTGACTCCCGGGGTGTCCATAGATACTATTCGGCCATCGACTAAAGGATGGTATTGGTTCAATCAAATATCGACATTACATACTCTTACCATATTTATACAAGATAGACCAAGCCTTTATTCTCGATTTTATGCGGCTATCCTTGTAATCAAGATCTTACGACAATCACACACTCAAGATACCACCTTAGAATGAATTGATATTTATTTCTTTAGCGCTATTTTCTTAGCAACTTTTTGCTCCAATATGTTTGGCCTTTAGTGCTGTTGAATCACTTTACAAGTGCAACATTTATTTTTGTGGTCTAGGGATCGTGTTCCACACTGCTTTTCTTAGACTTGCTTGTATCAATATATTTTTTTTGAACAGATTGTATCAATAGATCTTATTTCTGTTAAAAAAAATTAATAATACAAGTCTATACCAAACTTGTCACATTATTATCCTATGACAAAGTTAGATGGACGTTAGATGATTTATTTTTGTCAAGAATGATAACAAAAATATTTATTCCCAAACTTGTCACAATTTTTTTGGGTTTGCGTTTTTTAGGTCTTTTAGACCTTTTATGATTCTTGTAGCTGGTATGATGATTTGTGGTTTCTTTTACGAAGCCAACATCACCTTTTTTTTCTTGCATTAATTATTTTCTGATAAAAAAATGCTCAGCATCAAAAGTCGAGACAAAAATGGGTACTGCACTAGGAAAATGAGTTTGTTACAGAAACATATGCCATAGCTCTCTCATACATTTGGCAACAAAAAAATATTCCAGAGAAACGGGTCCTTGGAAGAACACGGTATCTCTCCACACGAAAAATTTGCGATGGTAAGAAACAATTATGGGACCTGATATAGTTGTGATTAATCAAATACTGGTGGAGTTTTCTCCTGCATCCCTTTGATTTTCATCCACAATTCTCTGCAACTCTTTCTCGCTAGCTGCGATTAAGCGCTTAACCGAATCAAAGGCTGTGAGCTTGATACTGCAAACAATGATCATAAATCACCTATCACGTGATAATAGTGTGCACGTACATCATAGATTCATAGAACTGAAAAAACTATGTATATTAATGCTTAGTATAGGTTCCTCTCATAAAAGTTTTCAATTTTGTTGCCTTTCCAAGTTCTTAAAACAACACTACTCGATTGATAGTAGCATCTAACTTCAACTATAGATTGTTGACATAAACATCATGACGCAAACAGAAAGCTAACCCAGGACATTATAAACATAAGGGGGAAATGTCAAAAAAAAGTGTCTTGAAGTTTCGTGTTCGAGCAGATTGATGTCCTTATGTTTTAAGTGAAGCAGGTTAGGTCCTTAAGGTTGAATTTCAGTGCACCATTATTAATAGTGTTAAAAATGAATGAAAATTCAAAAATGCCCCTTCAAGGTATTAAACATTATACTTCATAAATAAAATCATTCTCAGCCCTATTTTTTAATACAGTGTGTCATATATTATACTTCAAAAACAAAAACTCACCCTTATATTTTTTTTTATTTTATTTTCATATATTAATTATTAAATATTTTCACCTATTTGATTATTATTTTATATTTTAAAGATTTTTTTATATTCAAGGGAAAAACAGGAATTTTACTTTCTTTTGGTAAACTAGAAGGCGTTTTTCTGTCATTTCTGTTAAATATAACTGGCAGTGCAACTTAGAAAATGTTCATAGACGCGATCTGCAACTTAAAAAATGTTACAAACTCGATATGCTCCACTAGAAACTGAAGAGCCTCGATCTGCTCGAAGCCCAAACATGAAAGTACTATTTTGTCATTTCTCTTAAACTAATGTCAACAGCAAACAGTTGACATAGGAATGAGATGTACCTGCTGTTTGGTAGAGTTTTCAAAGCATTGGGGAGAAAACCACGGTACAAACCAACAAGTCCGTCACGTTCCACAATTGCTGAATCCATTAGACAAAAATTAACTCACACACTAACAAATTAGGAAGAACGTAAAAGACTTCATGATGATGAGTATTTTCAGATATCCAAACTGAGGAGACTAATAAAAGGTTGAATTTCAGTCACTGCTACAAGAATGGCTCTATTAACTATGATCGCTATGCATTTTATAATATGTGAATCCAATCAGTGCCTATTAATTGCTAATGATAATATAACTTTTTGTCCCTGCATATTCACAGCACAGGTAGATGATAATTGGTGCTAGTGCCAACTTACCTGGAATTGCATCCAAGATTGTCTTGTACGGTGCACCCCTCATTTGCATTTGTCTCCTCACCGTGTCAAGAGGGTAACAAGTGAGTGTGGCAAGGGTAGCTGAGAGCAAGGCTGTTAATAGAGATGCCTCAGTCCTCTTTTGATACTTCTCTGGCAAAGACTTCTTTATCCTGTTATCGAAGAAACATCAGTCTTCATACTGGATAAGTGTTTTTGGAATTTATAATACCATTAAATGAATGCCAGTGAACTCACAAATCAAAGGCGCAAAAGTTTAGAGCTATGTAAGGAGCTATTCCAATAAGAGAGGGTCCAAGACCTTTATAAAACGAACCTACTCCTTCCTCCCTTAGCATGTTCAACGCAACCTAGAAGTAAATATCAGATAAAAATTTATGTTTATCATGATGTGTAAAAAAATACAATATAAGCAGGTGGATCGATTTTACCTCAGACATTGTTCGGTACCCTGGTTCAACAGCTAAACGTAGCCTCAAGACATCTAGAGGGTATGTCATCTACACAAATCCAAACAATAATCAGATGCATATATGGTGAATAGCAAATGAGGGGTGAGGAAGTGATGCATAGATCTAAACGTGCAAAGTTTCACACGCCCACCACGATATGAACAAATATCCTTTACATGAAAAGACATTCTAAAAATCTATCCACTACGTAATTCCACTTACCAAAGTGGATGTCATGCCAGCACAAGCACCTGCTGCTAGTCTTCCAACAACGGATAGTTGATCACCTTCTCCTTTAAAAAGTTTCTACAGATTTCAAAATGGAATACGCATCAAATGTCGGAAACAGCAAAATACTAGATGCATATAAAAATGTGCCAAAAGTTTGCTTGAAGACCATATCGCATATACCTTGTATATTTCATATGCGAAAAGCTGGACAGCACTGTAAGGTATCACCCGTATCACCTGGACCAGTTTACAAACAAGTTGTCTAATAAACAATCCTCAACAAAACCCAGAGAAATTGATCAGGGATATACACTACTATAGTTTGAAATTGAAAAGAACCTGAGGTAAGTTGCCTTTCCAGTACCCTTTTACCCCCTCTTCCTTCCCTATTAATGTGATGGCCTGAGATTTAATGATCAAGTCATTAAGGTATGGATTATTTAATTTTAATGGAAGATGCAACTGTGGTTAAGGAGCAACGGAGAGAACCTCTAAATATTAGCAGGATGAACTACATCATACCTGAACAAAACCGATTGCTTTCTTGGCGCTTTCTTGTCCAAATCTCACCCCATGAGTCTGTGAAAAAAATCAAATTGGGTCAGCATAGTAACTAACAAGAAATGTTTCCAATTCTAAACAAATAACCCATAAGTCACTATATTATAAGAAAGGTAGGATGGGAATATCCGAATACGAGCAATCTAAAGGCAAGCAAATACAAGAATCCAAATGACCCTGAAATACTAATCAATCAAATTGCTTGCAACAAGATCCAATAAACCTTCATTACACATCCCCATCCTGATACCGTATAATTCAAGAGAATGCAGATTCATGATTCTAGATATAAGAACATACTCAAGTAAAAATATAGCGGTTACCAATTTATTCATATCCTTCCTATTCTCTTGCCATAACTTCTCAAAAATTGGGGGAATGGAAAATGTTTCATTAATTTTGTATACCTATATGAACAACAATAATCTCTAGCTTCGCATTGTCTCATCAACCAAATGATGATTATGAGGAATTAGGTAACGACAGAGCTCCAAAACAACGCCACATTCACCAGACACTCCAATTCCACGCAAACAACAACGAAATGGCCGATGGTAGCAGGAATTATACCTGCATGAGAAGCTTAACTCGGTCGAGCGGAGCCGTAACGGTCTTGGCTGCGGCCCCGGCAACGGCACCAGCGGCGAACAGCGAGGCTTCTTTAGGCACTAGAGACACTATGGCCAGCGGATGCGTCATCAGCTGAGCCGGCGTCGGAGAACAATCCTTCCTGACCACCTGGTCTTTCTTCTTCGCCAAAGAGAGGCAAGCGAAACTGCACCAGCTGTTGCGACACCCGGCAGTGCTGCATAGCCACGAGTCCTTCCTCTCCCACGGCGGTGCCTGCGGGAACGGAGCGTCTCCGACGACCTGCGAGCTCCTGAGGCCTGGAATTTTCCGGCGAACCAGTACGGCCTTCTCTTCTCTCATGCTCGAATTCGGACGGAGAAGAATAAGAAGATAAGGAGCTGTGGAGTCAGGTCGTTGCAGAGAGACAGTGTCGAGTCGAGTGAGGACGAACTAAATTTTTCGAGGTTTATCTGATTCCCTGCACAGCGGTTCACCGAGTGCTCAATAAAATCCAATTAGATCAAGACGCGTGGATGTTGAATATTGTACTTCAAATTAATGGGTGTCTCATAAAGAATAAAAAAGTTAATGAATAAGAAAAATTAAATTTATTGTTTTAAAATTATTATTATTTTGCACACTAAATTATATTTTATAATTTATTTTTCTATATGTTCCTTTTAGGGCTCTCTCAAATTTTCAAAGAAAACCTCTCCTCCCTCAAATTATTTTTATCTTCGTCGACCACGCCAACCATCACAGATGCTCGATCACCATGCTCGTCAGTCTCTACTCCAACGACCCGACTGTCGATCCGCTGTCAGCCCACGCCCACTAGGGCTCCTAGATCATCTCACGGAACGCATCTGATGCCCTCTCCACTGACCGTCGCCTATTGCCACATGAAATGGCGTACCCCCACCTCGTTGCCCGCCTTGCCCGATCGGAACCACAAACCCTACTGTCACGCCGTCAAATTGATGCGGACATTGATGAGGATCTCGGCCCCCACTGGATCTCCAATCCTTCCGCCGTGGAGATAAGGAATCGGGCCCGATCAGGGCATTCCCGGTGACTATGATCCCGCCTCATCCTTACCATCGTCCTTCTGCTCACAGGTCCTGCCCTAGGCAAGATCGATCCATTGTACGGTGTGACGACACGGGAGATCGGATGCCCGATCCTAAATCACGACCCGCCCAGGATCGTTGGTCCTTCTCAGGTGTTCCCTCCCACTGGTGGCCAATCCACCATTATGAACGCTTCTTCTTCGAACCGACCACGGCCGGATCGGAGGGACATGACCCTGATTAGGAACAATGGACGACGGTTATGCTGTTGCGGTCCTAGGTGACGCTAGACACTCGCCCCTACCAACATAGGAAACTTGGGAGCAATCACTACCCCGACATCGGGAGACGAAAGAACCAATGGACTGTGCAACCACCTGAGCCTATCCTGAGGGCAGGCCGAGACGAACCGCGTTGGTACCCATCCCTTCCTAAGCCAACAAATCTCCCTTCCGACCTAGAGACCGGTGGAAGCCTCGGTGGTACATCTCCTATCCGGAGATGGATGGCTTTAAGACCCCCACCCAGGACACTATGGATTCCACATACACTTTTGCGGTAGATGATCCCGAAGGGACATGAGCGAGACACTGTCAGCTGCCCGCGGGTCGCCATGAGCCGTATAGGGCACCTCTGGGTGTCACGGAGGAGCCACACCCCTACTCCAATGGATCAAACATGCTCTTATTCCCACCTCCTCTTTTCCATGGCATATTCCTTGACCGCCTAGTACGACACACCAGTGACGATCAAGTCGAGATGGGTAAAACTCCAAGGTACATTAGTACTCAACACATTTGGGATAGGGAACGAACTCCTATATGGATCTATACAAGTTATTAGCTATATGATAAGTGCGTCGGGAGTCACTGAAGTTGTATCTCATCCTAGTTAAATTATTTACATACATGTACGATCTTTGCGGCCTTTCCATTTTCTATCAATATAAAGCTCGTTTGATGTGCTAACAAAATAATTTTCATTATTATTTATATATAACGCAACAAAAGACAGATTTATAGTATTTTTGTAATTATCGAATAAAAGGGCTACAACGTACAAAAGTGAATACTTCTTTTTTACAACTGCTCTTCGGGTGACCAAGGAGTTACTCGGGAAAGGATGAGGAAAAGGACTGGGCCCTGTCAAATCTCACGAAACGGGAAATGTCTCCTCAATAGTACCCCATTGACTCTTGTCAAAATCATTTAGCATGGCGAGGCTGTATATCGCACATCGCCTAATTATTTAGGCCAACAAACGCTCATAACAACGAACCCTCATGCCATCGGCGGTGAGATCATGTGGCCTAGCGATGTCGCCGGACGTACACTCACTCTCGACGTGGGAGGCTGACACAAGAATGGGGATAACCAGTGCAACATGTAGCAGCAAGTCGTCGTCGGCCATGCACTGGCCCCCGATGTGGGAAGATGACACGGGAAGGGGGAGAGCCACCACAACATGTAGCCGTGGATCGTCGTCGGTCGTGCACTCGCTCCCAGCGTAGGAAGCTAGAACTAGGAAAAGGAAGAACCACTACAACGAATAGTCACGGATGGCCGCATGAGACACGACATCCTTCAGATACAACGATGTTGATGTGTGAAAGCGTAGGAGAGAAAAGTAGCAGGGCTACAAGAAACATGATCCCACGAGCATCCTCTTGATGATTAAGATATTGTACAAAGGAATAACGTTGTGCAGCGGCGACTAGGGTTCACAGAGCTCTCTCCCATCTGCATAAATTCGAACTTGCTATTTTGAAACAACCTCTAAAAAGAAACACCGTTAGAATCAAGTTTTGTCATGCAAAATCTAAAAGCTAGGAATCATGTTAATTTTACAAATAATCTATAAAAAGTGAAAATGTCATCTAAAGCAATCACATCGCGTCGCGTATGAAAATAAAAACTCCATATCGTTCGTTTATTAGGGGTGATCACCTTATAACCTACGGACCGACGAGTCCTTGAAACATAATTCGCACACCATAACCGTCTTATCTAAAAAATGACAGGTTTTCCGCTATAAACAGGCCTTTGATTTTGATGTGATGAATTGAGATTGTATGGAGAACGATAGGGTCGCGGCTAAGGTTTGGTGTCTAGTTTGTCGTCGTTGAGAAAAGCTCGATGTGTTCCGACTGTTTTTGCATGCAGATTTCGGTGAATGGTGGGTGGGTTCAAGTGGTAAAGAATATTTTGTCTTTGGTGTACGAGAAGCTTTCTCCAGTGATAGTAGTGGCCGATTTTAGTCACAAGTGAGGGTGGCAGTCTGTCCACGATCATGAGGGGTGGTGTGATTGGGGGTAGGAGGGTACTTTTTAGTCACAAATCACAACGGGTCTACCGCCATTCATGGAAAAGATTAGCGGGGTCTAGTGTTTTGACAAACGTAGCATGGGATGCTCTTATGCTCAGAGCGGTCCGACGAAGAGTGCTCATCCTAATATCTCTAAAAGTGAAGAGATTTAGGGTTTGTAGAGATGGAGGCGTAGCCATAAGTCACGCGCGGTAGCAACAACAGCATAGGGACGAGTAACGACTCAATAGGGCAGGATGACTGTTGGGGGCGCTGGTCATTTCCGATTTTTTTCCGGCAATGAGCATGCTCCGCCCTACCTCCCCGTCATCAGAAACTATACTAGGGGTTTTGAACGCTATCGCAATATCACTCTGACATCCCCTTCAGAGTAGTTTGACAAGTGAGCATGAATTCTTTGAGTTGAAGTACCGTTTTTACCATCCTGTTAATCCCGTGATGATATATTTTTTTTCTCGTTACATGTGTTCCTCTTGGTGACCTTTTTGTGATCGGTGCGTTCGGACGGTTTTATTTAGTTATATGTATGATTAAAGTTAAAAAAAAAGCCTTCTATTTGGGCCAGAAACTCAAGCCCAAAATGATTCAATCCGAAAAACAAAAACTGTTTTTTGGGCCCACAAACGTTAAAGAGGACTAACTATTACTATACCATTTGAACGACGCCGTTTGATTATGGTTTATTATTTTCGCCTCTCTCAACTACCATTCCAACGAGGGTGACGATGACCGATCGGTGAGTTCCAGTTTCTGGTAGAGCAACTCATCCTACACAGCCATGGACTCTTCTCGACCAAGACACACGAGTCAGCGTAAATTCTTCCCCAATTCCAATTTAGGGTTTCTCTTCAATTCAATTTAATCCAATCGATTCTCAATTTCTCTCTCCTTTCCATCTATAGAATGGCCGAGCCAGAGCACGATCCAGCTTCGGATCCTTCGTCTCCCGAGGTCAGGGACTCACATGATGTTTCAGCTTCTTCTTCAAGCTTTCCCCAGGCTCGCGAGGAAGAATTTCAGCCGATTCAGGAGCAGGATCGGGGCGAGGTCGTGAACCACTTCCATTTCAGGCCGAATCACGAGCCAGACCAGGGTGAAGTTGTGAACCACTTCCATTTTGGTCCCGATCGTGAGCCAGGTAATGGAGAAGTTGAAAACCATTCCCATTTCAGGAACCCCGAGCTCGAGCCGCAGCGGCGATTCGGCTTCACGTACCGCGGGAACGTCTCGGCGTCTGACGAGTCGGGGGTGATCGGAGACGATACTTGGTCATGCGTCATCGTCGTCCTCACCTTCTGGTTTTTCGGTTTGTGCCCATTTTCTGCTAATTTGTTAATTATTTATATTAATTGTAATGGTGCAAAATGCAATTGTGTTGTTCATAGTAACATTGAGCTTGACCTTATGTTGCTCAATTCATGTAATCACATTTTGGATTAGTTGATATTTATGCAGCTTGGCAGCCTAACTAGGAATTTTTCTTGCCTAATTTGAAAATTGCAGTGTCAATGACTCTTATTCTCGGGGTTTATGGGTCTGCAAATTTGCTTCTTGGTCCAAATAGTTCAGTTCTGATACAACCTAATCCTATATTTGTGCAGTCTGTTAAGGTAAATTGCTGCTTCTTGTGCCCTTTACATCTTACTCGAGCTTCTCTAGCTTTTTTGTATTGATTTGGAATTTGGGTTTTGCTCGATTAGGTTGATGAGTTGGATGACACAAAGCCTGGCCTTGCAGTATATGGTTTTTACAAGACTCCACCTCTTGATGTTGTGGATACCTGGTCCAAAGCTTTCAACACACTGGTTGCAGCTGATTCTCACAAGGCAAGTTAAATTTTCTATAGAATGTGTTGGATTGCTCGTAGTGTCATGGCCATGGGTGTTGGGGAATTTATGAATGTATTTTTTTTTCTCCAGGAGTGGATGTATTACCTGAACGAGGGTTCGGAAATAAATATTTCATACAGCTTGGGCTCCCCAAGCTCACCCATCTTCCTCATAATTGCCAAAGGTACTTCGTTTATTGAAATTTATGTGCATACTGCCAGCTCATGAATCGAAGTCTTAACTTTCTGAGGCATGTGGATATTTGATACCTTCTTTGTCTTGTATACACTACTTCTCAATCTGATAGGGGGCAGTTTCGTTCATATTTTTATCTCGTCCTCGTTCCTTGTAATTGTATTATGAATGATGTATCTGAATCTGATTATGTCACTCATAGAAACAGAGATCTACAACCAAAACAAGGTTAAGCAACACAGTTAAAGTTAAGTCACACGTTCCTTTGTTTTTTTATAAGTCTTTGTAATGTTCCCCAAATAAGGTATGTGGGTGCATAAGATTGAGATAGCTTCCTAACCCCATTAAACAACTGAGATTTATTTGAATGTAACCTCATTTGATTACCTCTCATCGAATAGGTTTTGAAACTCTAGTAGGTGGGTTGAAATGTTGGTTAGAACTTTTGATCACGGATGTGTGGATATCGTTTTACCATAATACCGTTTAGACAGTGTTCCCAGGTACTACTAGAAACTTAGGATTGCAATGAAGTTATAAGAATAAGAGGCTAAGATTCCCGTGGACCTGTGGTTATGGATTGTTTCCACAAACATTTCAAATACACTGACCTGAACAAATGTGACTAAACATTCTATGATTATATTTTGGAGATTTTCTGATTTGTGTCAAGAAATTTAAATTGCAACCTTAAACACGTTTTCTCAAATTTATATATTATTTTATTATTCACTGCATGTTTGTTACCCTCCACTTTTTAACTGATTTAGTCAACTGATAGCGGTTGCGTATTTTATCACATTGCAGGGAATGAAGGCCTTTCTCAGTGGCTCGAGGACCCTACATATCCTAATACAACATTATCATGGAACATCATTTCTGGTGAGGTGAACTCAAAGAGTTATGGCCCTTTTGTGCTGTATAAGTTAACGTTACATACTGATGATGGCAACTCCTCTGCAGGAAGTGGTATGATCAAACAGTATATATACAGCTCTTCGAGTTACTATGTTGCTTTGGGCAACATGAACTTGGATGATGTGGAGGTAATGATAAAAAACTTTCAGCATATACTATGCAATTAACTCACTAGTTTGATGATATTGATATAATTGTTCTGTCAAATTCTCTAATATAACCCACATGAACCAAAAAAATTGTGTTGTCGCATTGTCATTGGTTTCTCCTTGAATCTCATAGCAATTATGGTGCTACTCTTCTATGATTAACATTTATAGTGCTCACTTTCGCTAATCATTGCATTTAACAGGTGAAGCTAAACCTAAGCATCTCAGCTTTGCTTTATAACACTTCTGAAGCTTATTACAAGTGTACATTCAGTCATGGCCTCTGTACATCTGACATTCTGTTTCCCAAAGGAAATACTATTCTCTTGACCTCTCCTGGACCAGAACCGGTAACACTATTATCTTCGTGACATTCACAATCGATATGAAGTGCTTGTTTATGGTATTGTTCTCGAACCAACAAAGTGATGGAGGAAGGAGAAAATGAAAATAAAATTGAGAAAAATGTTAAAGAAAATAGGGATAATCTCACAAAAATACACTAACTTTGATACCTTATCACTTAATTATATTCGACCTTTACATTTTCTCACCCAACTACACTAAACTTCCAATTTTTCTCACTTTACTCTATTTAGGCAGTAAACAACAAAAATACCCCACAACAATTTAGGAACTTAGGCAAAATGTATTGTAGCAGTGCAGTGGCATATGTTTTAAAAAAATTGAAAATTAATGAAGGGTACTGTTGTCATTTATTACTAAAATAGAGTAAGGAGAAATTTTGGACGTATAGTGTAATTGTGTGAGAAAATACGAGACAAGTTCAGTGTACTTTCCTGAGATTATCCCAAGAAAATATAACTGAAAATAACCCATGACATGGTTATTAATCTGTTGTATTTTGGTTTTACTTCAGGGTACACTTGATGAAGAGTGGTCTGTCAGACTATCTTACGGACCTAGATGGGTCACATATATCATTGGCATAGGTAAACCTTTTTATATGGTTCATTTTTATGAAGGGGCACTATCTGTTGTAAACCAACATTATACTGTTAACTGTAAACCAATATGGGCCATTAGATCAAGTTGATCCAGCAACCCATGTTTTTTAGGGGAGTTTTTGAATAATAAAAATAAATTCAAAGTTCTGCATATTTACAATTGACCCCATTAATGATTTTTTTTTTAAATCTAGACCATCTATTATACTTGATCTAATGGCCCAGATTGGCTTACAGTTCCAATGTGAGGTCGGTTTTAAAAAGATTGTATCCCTTCTTATGAAATAATTCTTGCATATGAAGCATCACTCTTTTTTCCCTTTCTTGTAGGTGCAATGACGGCGTTTATGATACTGGCCTTCAATTTCTTGAACAAGATCCAATGTAGCCGTCGTGAAGGTGCAACGGGTCAGCATGCAGAGGTGGGCTCTGAGAGAGCTCCTCTGCTTTCCAATAAAGATGATGATCTCTCGAGTTGGGGCTCCTCTTATGATTCTTTGTCGAACGATGAAGAGAATCTTGAAACCAATTTGGGTGAGGGTGAAGGGAAATCGGGAGAAGGTGAAACAAGTAATAACACTCGTCGCCTTTGTGCCATTTGTTTCGATGCTCCCAGAGATTGTTTCTTCCTCCCGTGTGGACACTGTGTGGCTTGTTATGAATGCGGAACCAGGTAATTACCTTTCCACCCTAAACTATTCAAGAAACTCCCTTCATAAACATTTTACATACTAGCAACCACTTCATCATTTCTGTAACATCTGGTTATGGTAGGGGACCAGGAAGGTGACAACATTTGATGATCATAACTTATATTGCAAAAAAGTACCTTGAGATATTCAATTTTTGCAACTTGTAACCCTTTTCTTTAATCATTGCAAAAAAATGCCCTGCACTATTCTTTTTGTTGCACTTTGCATACATTTCTTTCAAAATGATAATTTTACCCTTGAATTTAAAATTTTTAAAATCATGATTAAAGAATAAAAAAAATCCAAATTTTCATATCCTTTAAATTTCTTACTATTTGTACGGTACAAGAAGGAAGAAAATTAAGGGATGTGAAAATTGGGATTTTTTGTTTTTTACTTGTTTTTTAATTCAAAATTGGCATTTTATACAAATTGCAACAAAAAGGCGAGTTCTGGGTATTTTTTTTTTACGATTATCAAAGAGGAGGGCTACAAATTGCAAAAAGTGAATACCTCATGGTACTTTTTATTTTACAATTATACCTAATTTGTATTGGCCTGGAGGGTATTTTCTCGGATAGGATAAGATCTTACATGTCACTCAGTTCCCTACAGATGCCATTTCACATCACAATCTGTAAATAGAAATCATTTTTGCACAGACTTAGACTTGGAAAGAAGTCCAATGGGAATTGACATTTGACAAATATTGATACGTCTTGATCTAATAACATCTGCAGGATAGTGGAGGCTCAAGGAACTTGCCCAATCTGTCGGAGAAGCATGAAGAAAGTAAGGAAGATTTTTACAGTTTGATCGATAACCTGCATCACAGGCTCTACTGATTCTCTCTTGCTGATGGACTGCATCAATTGAGCTACTATATGTATATGGTGGAGTTTTCAGCGTGGTGTCTGAAAGTGACATAAGTTTTTCTTTTGTCTTCTCGATCGCCCTTCCATTGTGTAACAATCATTTTTTGTCTTCTCGACCGCCTTCCATTGTGTAACTATTTTTTGTCTTCTCTATCGCCTTTCCATTGTGTAACTATTTTTTGTCTTCTCTATCGCCTTTCCATTGTGTAATGATATTTTTCCAGCACAACCACGCCAATATCAATGAGAGTCGAGTTTGACCTTGAAATTTGAACATTCCTGACTCTGACTGATTGGCAACTAGATATAATCTCCATAACTTTGTAAAAAAATTCCTGATATGTGCAGCAAATGGTATTGAAGATTCATTTTTTCTCTATACTTTTTGTATGAAGGATGGAATTGGTAGTTTTGAGATTCGGTTTATATTCATTTAGGGATAAGTCCAAATACATACCTAGACTTTTCATTTACATTATGAACTTCGTGGTTCGTTTCAATTTAGTTTTCTAATTTTCGAAATTGTTTTGATTTGTTTTTTGATTCCCGTAACATATTTTGAGAAACCGAAAGTAAATAGGATTTCACAATTCCAATATATTAAAAGATTAATTATTACATATTTAACTTTAATTCATCATATACATTTTTTATTATCCTTAAAAATGTGTCGATTTATCATCATTTAATTAATTTTACGCCATCCATCGATGTTGGGAGCTTCAACATACGATAGAGCTAGTATTAAGCTCTTGTTTGATGATAAAATAACGAATTTTTCTTCAATTATAACCTATAATGTCTTAAAAATAGTCGAAGTTGTGTTGAATTTATATATTTTCTTCTTCTTAATGATGATAAATTGAAAGTTATAATTTCCTTTAAAAAAAAGTTACAATTAAGGATGATAATTTGCAATTTTCCCGAAATCCTAATTGTAATTTAAGAGTTTATGAATAGGTAGATAAAGAATTCCAGTAAAATACAGGGGTCAAAAACTAATAAAACAGAAAAAAATCCCAATTCCCGTTTCGAGCCTGTTCGTCACCAAAACTTCATCTTCTGTTTCGATTGGCGCTTCAAATCTGCGTCTTGCCTAAATTCCAAACCCTAAACGTTACGCATTGACGTGAATTGGTAGCTGAAGCTCCGACTGTGTGAATCCGGGAGATTCGTTGTCCTGCCATGGTGGCGATGATGGCCTCCAGCTCCAGAGAGAGGCTGGCTCGCCTGGCGAACTCCGCCCAGACCGCCGCCGACGTCCCTTCCAAGCTCGACATCTTGCAGAAGCTGAAGTTGGATTTGTCTCTGGACGATGTTACGCTGCTCTCGGAGTTGCTCCCTCGCCTATTCGACCTCCAGTCCGACCGGTTCAGTCCCGTTCGCAAATTTGTAACTCAGTACGATTTTCCTAAACCCTAACTCCAATCATTGATTTGAAAAGTTGATTGAGCTGGAGTTCTGTTCATTGTGAGCTTAGAAGCTTTTTTTCAAGTGTCCATTCAGAATGTGTGATGTGAATTGATTTATGGGTGTGGTTTAGTGAGCATGATGAGTAGGTTGGTTGATGGCTTGGAAGTGTTTTATTTCAATTTAGGGAAGCTGCATTGATCATTGTCATTGTAAGTTCATTGAATTATGTTTACTGGGTATTTTTATTTAGTATGTATAATGTAAATTGATTGTTAGATCTGTGGGTAAGTGTTTATTTTAGCTCAATATGAGTAATGCAGATCGATGCAGTACCTAAATTTAAGTTGCAACTGGACCTCTTGATTGGTGTTTTTGAGTTTTTGTTGGTTTTGTTAATCTGCTTACTGATATAGGATGCTTGGTGATATCGGGGTGGAGCAGATGGACTTGTTACCTGATATTGTTCCTGTTTTGTTGACTGTTCTGCAAGATGGAACTCCAGCTGTGGCTCGCCAAGCCCTTACGTGTGCGATCCACTTGTTTCGTTTTCCTCTCATAAAAGTCGCAATTCAGGTAGTCATACATGTACTAACTTCAGTTAAGTTCTTTGGTTTGGTTGTACTTGCAAGCCCCAGTTCTTTAGGGAAATTGTTATGTGCACATCGTACATTACGGCTTACGCGCAAGTTTATTTTTTATGGTTTCGATTTTGAGTAAGTTTGTGTGTTCATAGACTCCGAAGAACAGTGTCGAGCACAGTTAATCCTTACATCTATCTAGAAAAGTTGACTTTTCACTAGTCTGTTTCATAGATAAAATGACTTGTATTTTTATTTCCTTATTTTTCAGGGTTTATACTCCAGTGAGCTAGATGATTCGGTTGAATCATCATGGGCGTGGATGTTAAAGTTCAAGGAAAAGCTGTATTCAATTGCTTTTCAGGTATGAATTGATAATTATATCATCACATAAATGGGTTTTGTGTATATTTCATGATTCATTATAATGCATAAACTAGCCGGGAAGCGATGGAATAAGGTTGCTAGCTCTGAAATTTGTAGAGGCAATCATTCTTCTCTACACACCCAATCCTAACGGTTCCATAGAGCCTCCTCCACATGATTTTCAAGGTAAAACTGTTTTAAAGTCCAGGTTCAGGAAGCCTGAAAGGCGAGAGCATCTTATTATGCTTACAGAAATGAATTGTTTGTGCAATCTATTTTACAGGGAAGTTGTCAGAATTCAATGTATCTTGGCTTCGTGGGGGACATCCTGTGCTGAATATCGGAGATATGTCAGTTGAAGCCAGTCAGAGTTTAGGATTTTTGCTCGACCAGCTTAGATACCCTACCGTGAAGTCTCTCAGTAACTCCATGATCCTTGTGCTTATTAATAGGTGTCCTGCTTTTACCTGTTCTTTTCACAATCAGATGCACTTTATTTGCTAGCTTACAAGGTGTTAAGGTGTCATACTATACTTACTCCGGTGGGTTGAAATTTTAACCATTTAAGGGATAAATAGAATGTGATGTTTCTTGATACTAGCCGGAATGCTAGACACAGCTTGATAATTTCTGAGAGTGCGGTCACAGAAATTAAAGTCTTACTGCTGATAAAAAAAAGTAAATTGATGTACACTCACACAAGGGAGGGGGAGGAGTGGGGAATGAGGGTGAGTGACACCTCTTATTGTACGAAACACTTGTAGGTCACAGGAAGAATGGTCGTAGTTGTCGTGGAGAAGCAGTATAAAGTCTAGTTCCTTAATTTTTTTGACATATTTGTTAAATATTTCCTGCCAGTCTATCAGCCATTGCAAATAAAAGGCCTACATTTTATGGACGCATTCTGCCAGTTCTACTTGGGTTGGATTCTGTGAGCTCTGTCAATAAAGGAGTGCATATTTCCGGGACACAGCATGCTTTAAGAAGAGCCTTTATCTCCTGCTTGGATTGTACGCATCCCAGTGCTGCCCCGGTATTTCTTTTCTCCGAACATATATGCCATGTTTTTATTTGTAGTTTATATCTTTTTGTGCACTCTTGCGTATCTGTTTGGGTGGCTAGAAACTGAGGAACCAAAAAAGGATTTTATTTTTTTGTAATTTACCCTATGTTTTCTAATTTCTCTCGACATCTGTGGCTAAAGGAGCTATTTTGTGTGCTGTACTTGCAATTGTAAAGAAACTATTTTCTCCATGATCGACTTATTTGATATTGATGAACTTTGATGTAAAGATGAAATAGTTTAGTTATTAATTTAGATCACACTTTTAGTTTGTCACCCCCTAAAGTTAAGAGCAAGATCTGGTTTGTACAGTGGAGAGATCGTTTAGTTGGTGCCCTGAGAGAGATGAAAGTTGGAGAGTTGCCAGAGCGGGTGCTTAATCAAGTTTGCAGAAGCAATGGAAATATGGATGGATGGAAAGACGATTCACGAATTACCATGGTACCATTTATGTTTCCTTGTCTATGAATTTACTCAGGACATAGATCATAGATTTATACATACGCTTTGCACATACATTTGCACAAAGACCATGCATATGTCAGTACAACTCTATAGCTTTTGGGTAATGGGTTATTTGCAGGATGAAAAACCTTTTTTACAGGAAGAAAAACCACCTGTTATTAGTGAATGTGATGCCGTGCATGGTAACTCAGGGAAGAAAAGATCTGCAACAGAGGATACTCAGGATATGGCTCTAAATGATGATGTGTCTGGAAAACGTTTAAGAACAACACCTAATGTTTCAGAGGGTTCAACCAAAGAATTAAGTAGAGATACTGTATCTCAGGATGACAGTCCTGCTGCACCTACTACATCTAGAGAAGTGGACAACGGACCCGTCCAGCAACTCATTGCTATGTTTGGAGCTTTGGTTGCTCAGGGTGAAAAAGCTATTGGGTCTATAGAGATTCTTATTTCAAGTATTTCTGCAGACTTGCTAGCTGATGTGGTAATGACCAACATGCGTTACCTTCCTCCTAACCGTCCTAAGGTTGAAGGGGAGGACGAATTATTGTCAAACATGAGTGTGGTTGCTGGTGATACTCAAGTCAAATATCCACCATCATTTTTAACCAATATTCTGGCACTTTCTAGTTCATTCCCACAGATTGTTGTTCCATTGATCGATACTCATCAGCTAGCATCCGATGACATGGTACAACTATTTTCTTCTTCCAGTTGAATTCTAAATCATTCTCTCTTTTTTCCTTCAATATTGGTCTCCAATTTCTGAGTTGCAATAATTTCGTTTTCCTTCTTGGGGTTTGTTAACTTCGGGAATACCATGTTCATTTACTCTCAAATTGCAGAAGCCTTCAGTGGAGGAGGAAGTTAATGTAGCAGGTGCAGATGATAATTCTGTTGTATGTCCTGACATAGACCTTGGAGATGAAAATGTAATGCCGTCCACTGGTCCAGTAGCTGCCAATGACATTGTTTCAGCAGGAATGGGTGATCAGACACCCATCCCTTCCGATATCCATGATGTAGAGAATCTTGAAAGTGGCATACCCGGTCTAGATTCCTCTGTCCGTACTGATGGTTTGTCAGAAACCTTGGTTGCTTCCTCGCTGGCCTCTACTGATATTGAAGAAGCCAGTCAAGAGCAAGTTACTAGTTCTGATAGAAAGCTGCCACTTGATTTATTGCCATCAATATCTGCTGACAGATCTGAAGAGCATAGCTCGAAAGCTACTGCTACGGATGTCAATAGTCTGGTGTCCTCAACAGCAACTTCTACGGGGTTGTCTTATCATTTTGTCCTGCCCAAAATTTCCGCACCTGTTGTGGTCCTTGATGATGATCAAAGGGATCATTTGCAAAAACTGGCATTTACACGCATTATTGAGGCATATAAACAAGTAGCAGTTGCTGGTGGCGCTCAAGTCCGCTCTTCTCTACTTGCTTATTTAGCAGTTGAGGTACTAATTCTGGCTTCTCTGTGGAGTTTGTTGTCTATCAGTTTTCTGCAAAAATGAAAACGTAAAAGCAAAAAATTTGCCTGACCTAAGCATGCTCTCAGAATCATACATATATTCGAAGGCTTTCTTGCTTATATTTGTTTCCCCTAGTAATATGATCTAGAATGTTTTTGTAACACGGATTTATTAATTTACCTACACACAGACAGGGAAAATTCTCCACTTCACTGAATAAGACTCAGTTTTATTTGTACCAAAGACGCATAGGTAAATAACTAGTCTCACTGGATGCATGTTAACTCTAAAATCAGCCAACTGACGTATCTCAAAATATAATTCCATTTCCCATTCAAGAGCTTATGACTCTACATATTTAAGCAGGTCAAACCAAAACTAGTCTATTGGCCTTTGGTGTCATGGACTGGACCAAAAAAAATCTCTTTGTTCTTTTTGCTTTTAAATTATTAGAAAGTCCTTATTCATGGTTACTTTTCTGTGAGTGGGTCCATGTATCCTTTCTTTATATAGAATTGTTGAAGTGTCTCTCACACAAGTATGCACATGCTCCTCTATACTTGTTTAATTTAATAGTTTTTATACAAACAATGTCTCGAAGTTAATAAACCTTTTCTGTCCATGTATTCTATTATTTACATTCACTACCCATGAATGAGTGAGAGAACTTATAGTAGGGGTTCGTTCCAGTACATTCTCGTGGAAGTCCTCCAGGCCATCATTATATGCACTTAAATAATTGTTATTTGAAGTGTTAAGATTTCCTGGTTATTTTTTTTTTGTTTTCTTATCTGGTCAGCACTTATCATTCATATTTCTATTACTTGTAGTTTCCCTTGGAGTTGGACCAGTGGAAGGTCCTACAGAAACATATTTCAGCAGATTATATCAATCACGAGGTAAACAAAAATTTAATTGTCTAATTTTTACATAGATATAGCTGTGAAGTCTGTTCAGACTTCAGAGTTCTTAACTTCTCTAACCAACTAATTGTGGGTCTGAGTTGAGTGCATGATTGAGCAAAATTAGCTTTCCTTGGGTGCTTCACCATCATTTGTTACTTGTATAACTGCTACTTTTAGGTTATGTACAATTAACCAATGCCTATTCTTCTTACTGAATAATTCCTTGGGTGCTTCACCATCAATTTCTTAACTCATTCTTGTTATCTTCATTTTATACCCAAGCAATCTGACAAAAATGACTCTATGTTTTCAGGGACATGAGTTGACAATGCGAGTTCTCTACAGGCTATTTAGAGAGGCAGAAGAAGATAGGGACTTCTTTTCTTCTGCGAATGCAACTTCTGTATATGAAACGTTCCTGCTGAATGTGGTGTGTTTTATTTTACTATATCCTGTTGTCTTGTCTGCTATGAAATATAGGTTCTGAAGAACTATTTATTGACAGGCAGAAACACTTCGAGATTCTTTTCCACCTTCAGACAAATCATTGAGTAGATTGCTTGGTGAAGCTCCTTACCTGCCTCAGTCGGTTCTAAAATTGTTAGAATGTTTGTGTTCTCCTGGACACTCTGATAAAAGCGAGAAGGAATTGCAAAGTGGGGATCGAGTTACCCAAGGTCTTAGCACGGTGTGGAGCCTGATTTTGCTAAGGCCCCCTACTCGTGAAGCTAGCCTGAAAATTGCTTTACAGGTTATCCTAACTAACGATCTTCATCATTATTCACTGATGTTTTAATTGGTAAATAAGTGCTTATGAACCGTTATGTAAGTTTCCACTCACAATGTTTCAAATTGCATTCATACATTTATCCTTTTCCATAATCCCTTCTCATGTTAGTTCCCTCTTTATCACTATAATTTTGGAGGCATTTATGTTAGGAAATTCTAGTGTTACTCTGTTAGAAGTTTTAGTGAACTTTTGTGTTTCTTTTACTGACTCTAATTTTTGTTCCTTTATATATCTGAAAGTCTGCTGTTCATCACTTGGAGGAAGTGCGTATGAAGGCTATTCGTTTGGTATTATTATATAAACATCTCCTTTAAAACTTCGCTTAGCTGTTTGGTATATTTATCTAACTATTCAATCTTCCATTACTCTAATAGGTGGCAAACAAGCTTTATCCTCTTTCATCCATTTCCCAACAAATAGAAGATTTTGCCCAGGAAAAATTGCTCTCAGTAATGAATAGTGAGGCTTCAGAAGGGATGGATATTGAAGAATCAGTTAATGAATCACAAAAGGTATGAGATAGATGCTTAGTGATATTCAGTTAAAGTCCCTTTAATATATGGTTTGTATTTAAGTTTCAAACTTGATTATATATCTCTGCTTCGTATAACAATTTCTACCAGTAATGATTTGCCTTTTTATACGCACTTTGTTTTGGATTCCTATGGTTATATTTAAATATGTGCAGGGTTCTGAATTGGAAACACCTACAAATGACCATCATTCAACAGGCGCTGTTTCAAAAGATACTTCCTGTGACACTCATCTCAAAGTGTGTCGCTTCAATCAATTTCTGATGCACAGCGTTACATGTCACTTTACTTTGCCCTGTGTACTAAGGTGTTTATTTTAGTTTTATCACTATTCCTGAATTGGCAAGTATTTGTTCTATCTTTTCTGATCAAATAATTTTACTTGAAAATTTGATTGCAGAAGCACTCCCTTTTCAGGAAAATATTTGTTGTCTATAAAAGCACATCAAAGGCTGTGAAGCAGGTTCAGTATTTAGTTGTAGAAGGATTTTAGCCATAGACCATCAGATTTCTTGCAATTTGCTCACTCTTATCAGCTGTGTGATGTAGGGAGTTCATCGCCATATACCAATTCTAGTCCGTACTATGGGTTCATCTACTGAGCTTCTTGAAATAATTTCAGATCCTCCAAGTGGAAGCGAGAACCTTCTTCTGCAGGTTTGTTGATTTATTGCTTCTGGCACCACATGGAGGTAGAAGCAAGGATAACTGACCTCTTTACTCTTTTGTCAGGTTTTGCAAACACTGACCGACGGGATGACTCCTTCCCCGGAGTTAATCCATACCATTAGGAAGTTGTATGAAGCAAAAATAAAGGTATGGTTTGTCGTCACGATCTTCTAAAATGTTGATAACACGTAAAGTTATCTTCTAACACCGGATAAATTTTTATTCTACTGTTTGCAGGATGTAGAGATTCTAATTCCAATCCTGCCATTCCTACCCAAAGATGAGGTTTTCCCTTATCATTTTTAAGGCAAACTTTGTTGGCGTGTGTACATGCGTGATGATTTTCCATATACCACAGTAATGGGATTATTTGGTTTTCATTCTGAGTGGCGTTTATTAAATGATTCTTAATTTCCCATTTTCTGATGGTCTATGGAACTCTTGGTTCTTTATGTCTACATTCACACACATTATCATATGACATGTGTTGAATACTAGGCATGAAGGTTATGTAACTTTTTGTACAAACATTTCTTAAACAATGCTGCCAACCTATTAGCCTCAAGGAGTATATTTTACTCCTGCTCTTTGGTAACCTCTCTTCCTGTCCTCTCCCCTTTATAAAATGAAAATAAATCACATAAAAGCACCATAGGGTTACTGCTTCTTTGAGCACATGTGCCACAGAGTATAAACTCAAGTCAACGTTGCAGTTGGGGAATATTTGGCAGTACTGTAAAATTGTATCAAGACAATTTATAAGCGAACTTCCGTTACTCAACAACTTTTCTCTAGGCTACCTCTGTTCACTGATTTTAATTGTTATTGGTATCTTCTTTCTTCTGTTGTAATCAACTATTTTGTTTCACTTTGCTAGGTCTTGCTCATATTCCCCAACCTTGTAAATCTACCCCCAGACAAGTTCCAGGCTGCACTTACACGGATACTGCAGGTATTTTTCCTTACATGATTTTCGTTGTTGGTTCAAGGCATTTTCAAATTATTTTCTGTGACTCCAGTAATCTATCTTTCTATATAGTTCGTTAAAGCACTGTCTCAGCATGGTTGTTAGAGAGAGAGAGAGAGTAACAATCAAATAAAAACCAGTCTTGAAATGAACTATCTTTCTATATCCGCATCCATTAGACTGTAACTTGTAAAGGCTGTGATTTACCCATTTATTAATGACATTTTTGTAATTTCCGCATCCATGTTTAAGAAGTGATGCATGCTTAACCTGCATATTCTGCTGTTGATTCAGACACATACTTCATTTTGTTGTTTAACCAAAGGCATAAATACACAGGGATCATCTCATTCCGGTCCTGTGCTCACTCCAGCCGAGGTGTTAATCGCTATCCATGGAATTGACCCTGAGAAAGATGGAATTCCCTTGAAGAAGGCATGCCCTCTTTTTTCCCTTTAGCCCTTTCTTCACTACTTGCCTCCCTTAGCAAAGGTTAGACATGTAGCATTAGTGCATAACTCGGGAATATTATTCTATGGCAGGTCACAGATGCTTGTAACGCTTGTTTTGTGCAACATCAGATATTCACGCAACAAGTTATTGCAAAAGTCTTAAATCAGTTGGTCAGTATCACCGAATTTTCTAGCCTTTTAATCGCCAAGATTTCACACCATCTCTGTCTAGTTTTCTGACTATCAAGTGTATCCCCTGCAGGTTGAGCAGATTCCCCTACCTTTGTTGTTCATGCGCACGGTATTACAAGCCATTGGTGCTTTTCCGGCTCTGGTAAGACATTTAAAAGCAGTTGTGCTGTTTTTAATCAGCTAATACAAAATTTATTAAAATAGAGGGAGATTAGTTCCGAGAAGGAACCAGAAACCCCCAAATACCAAATAAAGTACCCATTGCACAGAATCTTGATCTGTAGTGTGTACAAAGTTCTAAAACTCGGGATCGGCCCAAACTCGGCGAGGTGACAAATATGGATCTTGTGACTAATTGGAGTGTATGTATTAATATATAATACGTATATTAAAGACAGAAGTATCAATAGTTTAGTAAAATAAGATAGTTTCAAGTACATTTTAATTCTTGTTCTGTGAAAATGAAATTTATTTGAAAAGTGATTTGAACTTATTATTGATAATTCTTGTTCCGTGAAAATGAAATGTATTTGAAATGTTCTTGTGAATATCTTGTTTAGAACTGCATATGAAAAATAGTTCTTTTTGACCGATTTCAACTTATCGAACTCCGTGGTTAAGTTTCACCGAGTTCTTGGGGAGGTGTCAGGATTTTTAGAACACTGGTAAAGTCTTTATGAAACCTAGGGAGTAGTTGCTAATGTAACCAACTCTATAGTTTCTTTCAAGGTTAGTGATGCCTGAAATGAGTTATCTATTTGTAGATAGTTAGGAAGCTGACCTACAAGATTTTAGAGTATCTTGTTCAGATCGCTTTGCATTAGTGGACAAAATTTCAGCTTATTGAAATTATATTTTTTTGATGGAATATTATTATTAAATCATATCTATTTTTTTGTGTCTGGATTATAACATGTTCATGATTGCTTGGTTAAACATTTTAGGTGGATTTCATCATGGAAATTCTATCCCGACTTGTAAGCAAGCAGGTAACTGTTTTACACAGCAAGCTCGTTGTGAGTTCTGTAGCAGTTGTACTCGTACTTATTTAGTCATTTATTGAGTTGTTGCAGATATGGAAATTCCCCAAGTTGTGGGTAGGATTTCTGAAGTGTGCATCCTTGACAAAGCCTCAGTCATTTAGTGTGTTGCTGCAGGTGCGTTTGGTCCAGTTTTCTGTGTATAATCAGGGGTGGGTCCAAAATATTTCTTATTGGTTTGATCATCAAAAAATATAGATAAAACTTATTTTCTTATAAGTTAACCTTGTTATTAATTAGGTTTTGTGATATATTTAGGGATAATCTCCCTCAGTTGCCCTTAAGTATGCCTGACCCGTCTCTTGCTTTGTCCTTGTGTATAACTATGGGTACTTTTGTATTCAGCTGCCTCCAGCTCAGTTGGAGAATGCACTGAATAGAATGGCAGGGATCAAGCCACACCTAGTTGCCCATGCTAGCCAACCACATGTCCGATCTTCAATTCCAAGGTCTGTAAATTTTCCTTGTGGCATAGGTTTTTGTTTAAGCATAGATATAGAAGGCTTTAATATGTTTATCTTCTCATTGCTGAGAATATAATGCTATTTGTTTTAACCTATGCAGGTCCTTGTTAGTGGTTCTAGGAATTGCTCCTGATTCTCAGGCTCAATCAAGTCAGGTACAACAATTCAGTCAAGCTCAATCAAGTCAGGCACAACAATTGAGTCAAGCTCACTCAAGTCAGGCCCACCAGTCTAGTCAGGTTCACTCGGGTCAGGCACAACAATCAAGTCAGGCTCACTCGAGTCAGGCTCACTCAGGTCAGGCACAACAATCAGGTCAAGCACACTCAGGTCAGGCACAATCGAGTCAGGCACACTCAGGTCAGGCACAATCAGGCCAGGCTCAGACTGGAGATACGAGCAACTCAGAGAGGGATGCAGCAACTGAAAATCCCTAAGACTCATCTGGTGCTAGCTGAAACTATAACTTTGATCCCATACGGTTGTTTCTTGTGTTCCAAGTTACAATTTTGACATTGCCGAATGGCCCAGGGCAACTGAAGTGTGCATATTTTGTTAAAGTTAGAGTTGTGATTAGATGAAACATTGCTTTTTATTGTTAAAGATTTTGGTGTAGAATTTGAAGTTAATATTGGAATTGAACACCTTATGGTGTAAAATCTGTACCAAAATACTACTAACATTACACCAATTGGGTTGGAATTTCCCTATATCAATCGCCTCGAATTCCGAATTTCTTGATGATCGCAAACACCTATCAACGACGTTAAAGCTCCGAACGCCGATCTTTAAGTAATCCGATGTCGATTCTCGCTGTCAAGCGTTTCAGCAGACGTTACCATTAACGCCCCCGAAAGAGAAAAGATGAGTAATGTTGACTGTGTTACTTGGCGGTTATGTGTAAATTCTAGATGTTAAGCGTTATAGCAGACGTTACCATTAACGCCCCCAAAAAGAGAAAAGATGAGTATTGTCGACTGAAAACACTTTCAAAACGACTCATGACTTTTAAGAAGAGTCTTAAATCTGAACTACCTATTGAACTTGATCTTTGATCTAGTTCTTTTTTTTTTTTTGTAATATTGATCTAGTTCTTAA
>JAYMTN010000024.1:0-27291 GCA_036897425.1 Erodium trifolium
ATGGATGGTCTCTGTAACCCCTAAAACTTTCCAGGTTGACTTGAAGAGCTCGAGAATTTCTTCTATTTCCTGAAAATGCAGATGTAACATAACTGAACCAGTTAAGCAAATTACAATTACAAATATGAAACTACAGTGCACTGTGTACGATTTTACAGAACAATTGGCTTAATCACAATTTGGCTTCATTACTAAACTCAAGCAAAGTTGGAACTTTAATAATACCCTAACATATAAAATGACCCATCCAAATATATAGAAGGCCTCCAAAACTGTTATGTATTATCTGTCATCACAACCTTTGGTATAAAACTATAAAAGTACTAACCTCAGTCAGCTTCCCCTCATCTAAAATATCAAAGACACTGAGAAGAAGTTTCTCATACAGTCTGACATTTAGATGATATCCATCTGCCCAGTGGCACACTTCACCAGTTAAGTCACCCCGGGCCGGCCTTTCAGCAAGTGGAATGGCAATTTCTCGTAGTTTTCTCAAACATTCTGTACGCTGGAGTTCACCCGTGGAAGGTGGAAAAGACTGGAAATGGGAAGAAGAGAAAAGGCAAGAAAATAAGGACCAGATAAAAAGATAGTAGAAGCATGCTAAAATAACACTTTTGGATTAAATTTCTATTAGTAACAGTGTTGAAAACTTCACAACCACTTAGTGAACACGTTTCTATTAGTAACACTGTTAACAACTTCACAACCACTTCATCAAAAAAAACTTCACAACCACTTAGTGAACACGATAAACTAGCTGCAGTATACTTTTAAGCCTAGAAGAATTTTATATCTTTGATAGAGACTACCAAGATTTTGAAAAGAATAGATTGAAGAAAAAAGTGAAATTCTTAATGCCTCACTGTGTAAGTTTCCCAGGAATCAGGCCATCAGGGTGATGATTAAATTACAAGCTAATATGGGGGGAAACTCGAGTGCCATGATTCAGGGAGAGTATGTTATGGAATGAGATTCAGGAAATAAAGTAAATAAATCCTTTCAACTTGATCGAAAACAAACCTCAGATTCCTCAATCTTCGCCAAAAGAGTCCGCAATTCACTTGCCTTGCGCCCAGATTCCGCAAATCCAACAGCTGGATGATTAATAAGCCCCTCCTCCAACATGTTCAACTGTAATTAAGAAGGAACTTAAGAATATAACAGAACCAAAATAATGTTACGAAAAAGAGGTGTGGCCAGAATCAATTTAGAGAGAGAGAGAGAGGAAGAGGAGGACAAAACTTACCTGCCTTTTTTGCCACCGTATATATGCCTTTTTGTCAGAAAACTCTGTCCGTGAAATGCAACACAACAATTCTAGAGGAATCAGTAAGGTATCCATTCTCTTTCCCACTTTTCCTGCAAGAGCATTGAGCAATCCCTGCCTTGTTCTAATATCCATTGCCTCAGAAATCTGCAAATGCAAGTGAAAACAGGAATGGGGTCATCAAATAATTCACTGTCTGAAAAAATATATAGCATGAATCTAATAAATATAAGTTGATTATCTAGTAACAACTATATAAAGAATCAACATGGATTAAGAAACCCTCTTGGTCAAAACAATTTCCTCATAGCTTACACATGTGCAACTTATAAAGTAGGCTCATCTCAAAAGAAGGATGTAAGGTACCAACAACAACAACCATGTGTATTACGAGGAGACGGATAACCCTATAACAAAATTATGAGTCCATTCACACCTTTAGCTTTTGTTTATTCAAGAAGCATTAGCTGAGAAAATTTTGTTTTGCATTTTGGGAAATACTTTTTGACACAAACAAAAGAAAGTCCTTTTCTAGAATTGAAATGGAATTTTTTTATCGAACAGGTTATTTCATTTTGGGTAAATATTTATCTCATAATTCATGAGCAGTTCCTGTACTAAGAAGCTAAACAACAAAGTTGAAATAAATAGATTTTACTGACATAAATAAATAGTATAAATACCTCCATCTGGACACGCATGGTCTCCAACAAACCGACCAAGCCAGGAGCATGTTTAGATTGTGCCACAATGCTTTCAGTTTTACTACGCCCAAGCTTTTTCATCAACCTGGACTTTTTGTCTTTCTTCCTTTCCTTTGATGGTACTATAAGCCCCCTGTACAGTAAAAAAGACTGAATGTATAACATGGCTAAAATGGAAAACTTCTCTGACAGGTAAATCAGATAATGAGTTGCATACCCTGATGCCCCAGCACATGCCAAGAGGACTTCATATGCGGTTTCACGGAGATCGTCGTCTGCAATACCTGAAATGAAAAAAATATTTTAACCACCACCAAAAGTAATTTGGTTTCCTTTTTCATGTGGAGATCACTGTACAAACATCCTGCCATTGGTATCTTAAATGATCATCAAATAGCCAAAGGCAGGCAACCACAGATGTAATTGCTTATATATATATGGGGCATGGTCAACATGCTACACACTGTTTAAACGATATTGACTTGGATAGAAATTTCACAATTCATTCACCATGATGAAGTTCACTATGTAATTCCAATATGGTGGGTATCCCAAACATTTCCTTGGGTTCGAAATGATTTTCACCTCTGCCTCTAATTCTTCAAATTTTTCCATTAGCATGCTGGAAATACTAAAATAATAATCTTTGCATGAGTAGGTGAGTTGTATATATCTGCTTCACCTGAACACACCCATCTAGAGTATGGCATATATTTTGCATAACAATATGATGATGTGCAGACAAAGTCCTGTGCACCTTTATTGGATCTTTCAAAAAACAAAAGCTCCAAACATAAGCAAAATTAATATGGCCTTCGTATTTCCATGGCAAATAGAATAATCCTTCCACGTAACTTTTATATGATGCAACATGGAAGGAAACATATATCTTGATGTGTAGCATGTCATTGTCGTTAAGCTATTACCTGTTGTGAAGGAAGGCAATCCTAACACAAGATCAGCAGCATCATTTGGATTTCGTCTCGACATTCTGCGACTGTTAACTTCCTCGACATCATCATCATCCTCAAAATCTTCAATGTCATCAACAGTCAGTTCACGAACTTGTGTGGAGTTAAATGATTCTGATTTTGATATGTTAAATGACTGGGATTTCGAAACATTAAAAGATTCCGATTTTGGTATGTCATTAAATGAATCTGATTCTGATACGCTTGATGCAACAGGTGATGCAGCAAAAGAATGAATTGGTTGCAGTGGTGTGGCAGCAGGAATAAGAGGTGGTGGCCTTCTTGGAGGCGACCCTGAAATTTCTGGGTTTGTAACCAGATAAAATTCATTGGCAGAACCTGTTTTGTTCTGGGAAAGGAGAAAAAAATAATAAGCTTTGAAGTGTCACAATGCAAACATGTTTTGTTCTGGAAAGGGAGAAAAAAAATAATAAGCTTTGAAGTGTCACAATGCAAACAAAAGAACAGACTGGTACAAGAATATGCAGAAAATTTCCCAGGATTAAAAGTAAATTTTCTGTCCCATGTCATTTACATTTAAATTGTATGTACTCAAAATAAAACATTCCACGCACAACCTACTTTCAAGCATGCCATTGTTTGTTATAAGATATATAAGGAGACAAAAAAGGATGATGATGTCTAATACATTCCTACTTGCAGCATACCATGAAAGGTAATCCAGTGTGATCATGAAAATCCCTAATGGCTTCTGAAAGTTCGAGCGTACAACCTACATTCGCAAATAATAATTAGGAGTAATCCTGGTAAAACTAGTTCCTTGAGCAAATAATGGAAGAATGTACAAGACCTTTTTTAGCACAATTGAGGACATAATCAACACCGACTTGGTCTAGATCCACATCATCAAGTGAAACAGCACCAGGTGGCATTACCACTTTCTTTATTAGGCTACCAGACAGGATAAAGTCAAGTAGTACATGCCTGTCACGCCGGTACCGTTGCAGAAGCTCAACGGCATTTTCCCTAAATTAATCAAAAATCAGTTTAAAATTAAAGAAACATGGATACTTTGATGTAAATGGAGATTAACAATGCAGGAACGCATACCCTTCCATCTCCATGGCAAAGTATACAGTAAAGCAAAAACAAAATCCTGCAAAAAATGATATTCACAGCCTGAGAGTAATGAAAAATTCCAGTGAATATAAATGAAAAAAAAAAGACAGCAATTCTACTATAACTACATTATGAGCTACTGAGCCTACCTACAAGGCAAAGAACAATAACAAGTAATTAATAGTGGTAAATACACTTATAGTCAGCTTCAGTACTTCAAAATCATCTTCAGTTACAGAGATTAAAGATGATATTCGTTTTGATAGGTCTGGACACCATAAGGAAGAGGCAAATGAAGTTCAATTTCACAATCCTATATAAAATCACCATTAGATCCATTTAAGTACTGAGAAAAACACAACTCCTCCTCGCAGTGGACCTGACTTTTCCATTCACTCGGAAACCAATCCAACCATCCCAGAACTATAAATTCTCACTTTAACTCACACTCATTTTCCTGGAGAACCAAACAGAACCAGTAACATGCTTTGAAACTCGGAACCAAGAGATCTCGTAAACGAAAATGTAAAATTCCAGAAATCACGAGTTAAATTGATAGGTATTGACATTGAAGTACGAAATGAATTTACAGGATGCAATTAAAGACTGGGAAGTAGAAGATCAGTCGGCTTACAGTTGTTACTCAACCATGGAAGAAATGCACAGAAGACGAATAGTCAAAGTGAGGCCAAGAAATGTCAATGGGAAGTGAAGCAGGAGAATGAGAGACTCGGTCGTTGATCGGAAACGGTCAACCACGGCGGAGGACGACGGTGTCTGGTTCGAGTTCGATGTTTTGTAGAGAGAGAAAGCGAGGAGAGATGAGCAAACCCGAGTATTAAAGAACTGATAATTAGATCTCTATCCAGCGCAGTTGTTTTACACTGCTAGTGGTTCTAGTTCGTTTTTTTTTTTTTCTATCATTTTGTTACTCGTTATTCAAAGCGTTAATGAGGAAAAAAAATTAAAGTAAAACTACGGAACGAGGACAAATCATCGTCCAACTTTTTAATTGATCAAAGTCACTGCCTTATTTTCTCAAAAGAATTACGGCCTTATCTTTAAAAAATTTAATTAATACATTTTAAACTTATAAATATTCCATTTCATGCCTAAAATTTATCAAATAAAATATACAATTTAAAGTTGTTTTTTAAGACGATAATTTAAAGTCATTTTATGTGAATTGACGGAGAGTACATAAAAGTGTATCCGGGATAGAGAAACCGGATCACAATAAGACAAACACATAACGGGCCTCTCGAGCAAACCAATGGGTTGCACCGTTCGCTGTCCTAGTAATATACTCGAGTTTAACATATTCGGGGATGAAAAGAATGGAACGACATTCTTGGATAATTCGTCCCACCGGTGAGTATAGCGGGTTGGACCCCAAGATCAAACTCATCACATAATATGCATCACTCTGAATGATGAACCTGGTACGCTCTGGTCCCAGGTCCACTGTAGAGCCCGTAAGATGGTCATGGCTTTTGCAAATTTCGGGCCCAATTTCCCCAATAATACACCGTTGTTGCCGTCCACAATATAACCCCTATCATCCATGCATAACCAACTCCATCCCATCTGATCTGTATCTGAGAGAACTGCCCCGTCAACATTAATCGAAAGTCAATCTCGTGGTGGAGGGGACCAAGCAGTCTCTCCGTAGTCGTTGGGTAGTGCTTTCCTTCATTTCCCCCTCGTGGGCTTCCCTCCACTGTGCAGGTGACTATGGACCGTGGCATCTAACGTGTCCACTGATTGTGGTATCTAATCCCAAAAAATACAAATCCTAGCTTTCCATATCTCCCAGAGCGTCATCGTTATACGAGCTTTTATTCCCATATCCGGTCCAGCCATAATCTCAGTCAACCATGATTCCAAATAGTGGAATAGGAGGATAAGAGACTGAAGGTCGTGTTTTGTCCAAACCCACTGGTCAAAACTACAGTGGAGAAGCATGTGAGAAGTGGTTTCCCGATCGGTCTTGCATACCGATCATTCCTCCAAAATTGGGACATGTTTAGTCTGGAGATTAGTCGTCACATGTAATGTACCCGAAGAGCTCGCCATAAGAAGACCTTTATCCGAGGTTAGATATCAAGGTCCCACAAGCCCGTCCACACCGTAACACCACCTGTAACTTGCCACCTACCCTGGGCCTAGGCGAGGGCCCTATACCATTCCTTGCATGTGTATATTCCCCTCGTGTTATGAGTGCAATACAACTTATCCTGACTCCCCGGTATAGGTGTCGGTACTTGAATGATGTCTTGTACTATGGCTGGTGGAAATAACTGATCCAATTTGGTCATGTCACATGTCCTTCCATGTTGGGTGGTGAGATCGGATGCCTTCAAACATGAGGTCCATGTGGTGTGGACTTAAATGCTAGGGATATTCCCTAAAAGCCACGGGATCCCTTCTACCATTGTGGTACAACTATCTCTAATCATTCTCCTGAGGCATTGCCGTAAAAGGGACTGAGTGGCCCTCACGCCCGACCATAGTTGGTTCGGGTTACGTCATGCATCCACAATAAGGAAGTCCCATGTCGGGTACTAACGAGCCTTGAAAACACGAGCGACCAGGCTAGTGGGTTCAGACATGATTTTTCACCCCATCTTTGCCAATAGAGCTATATTCATGTCATGCATGTCCCTAAAAGCCATTCCTCCCTCATCCTTCGGCTTACAAAGTTTCGCCTAGTCTTGCCTAATAATCGATTTCGTTTCCCTTGGAGTACCCGTCCATCAATAACGAGCAAGCGCCACGTGAATATGATTCACCAAGCCCTTAGGTAACATAAAGACACTCATAACGTAGATCGAGAGAGCCTGTAGAAATGATCGGACCATCATCTCTTTATCCCCCGCTGAGATCATCTGACCATCTCATGCTCCAAATTTTATGAGTATGCGATCACAAATGAATTGGAGGCTCTAACCCTTTTTCCTGCCTTGCATATTCGGCACACCTAGGTATATTGAGGCCTGAGATATTTCCTGGATGCCCAAGGTCGCACAACACAAAATTCGGTATGTCTGTGGGGTGCTTGTGCTGAGAAAGATTGAAGATTTAGCCTTATTTATCACCTGGCCGGACATACTCCCAAACACGACAAGGATGGATTAGAGGTGTTCCGCTTCCTGTCTATTGGCCCAGTATAAAATGTAGTAGTCATATGTAAAAAACATATGTGATATCGTCGGTACTCCCTGAGCTACTTTAAGTCCATGCAGACTTCCATCCTTCTCAACATGTTCCAACATCGGGAGAGTCCTTCCATACAAAACATACAATTATTCATTAGTCATTTGCTTTATAAATTGATGTCTAAAGTATAAAAATCATTCCAACAGTCAATACTCAAGCTTTCATGTGAACTATGTTGAGTTCGACTCAATCTGGACAAATAACTGTATTTATGTTAGGGCCCCAATAGGCCCAACAAAACGATGGGGTCAGACTTACCAAAGAAGATCACAAGATCAAACAAAGAAGAGTAGTGTAGTTGCTGCCTAAAATCCAGGGAACAAGCACAACCTTTTCTATAATTACTTTTAGTGGGAATAAGCTAGTTAGTGCTTTTCTATTTGTAGTATATTAGTGAATCATGGGATGACCATGATTTTTGTTATTTTGAAGTTCTTCATCTATTTAAAAGGATGCGAAAGAAGAAATAAACATCAACCAGAAAATTACCAAACAATGTGTGTCTTGTGTTTTCTTATTTAACGAACACTAACAAGAAACAATAGGTCGCCGGATAGATCGTCGACGTCTACACACGTCACTGGTGGAAGAAAGAAGCAACAATAGCTCCCAAATTATCTATCAAGGAACCGTAACTAGGTCCACAGTTGAGGGACCTGTAACAATGGTATCAGAACAAGGAGATATGGGGGGGACGGATCGTCCTTACAAGAGCAACCATTCTGTCCACAATTCATGATCACCATCATGAGGGATATCAGAAAACCCTTTGTCGGGTCGTCACTGATTTAAATGCAATAGGCACAAATCCGAAAAAAAATAGTAGTTTCAGTATCATTCAATACACTATAAAATCATTCAAACAAGTCTAGAACTTCAATTAACATAATTGAACATGTTTGCAACAATAAAACACAAGCTTTATGCATCATGCAACAAAATCAATACTTGATCAATATGAAACTTGTAAAGCAAGATATAGATAATAAACAAGCTCTAATACCAAATATAAATCTTAAAATGTAAATTTTAATCATATTAGAATCTGAATTGCGGAAGATCGATGCACTAACCATTGTAACCCCTGTTGTGATTTGAAGACCTTTATGATTTTCAGAACTCTTTTTTATGATTCCGGTCTTCCAATTCCTCCCACTCTTTGTCCGTCTCTTTGGATTGTGTATGATGACGGTAGTGTGTACTTGAGGACTAAATATTTATCTCTCTTCGTGATGATAACCTTATGATACATAAGGAAAGAGAAATAAATCTTTCCGCCTGGCTACCAGAATCGTATCAATGTCTTATATATTAAAGCGATAGTTGAAGACACCACTATGTTTTTCAATTGGTCAATACATCTATACTACCGATATGGGACACACATTTTAACACTATCCTACAACTTTATTGTTGTAGAACACTACAAACTAAAAAGCAACACCGATATTTCAACCTATTAGCAGTTATATTATAACCATAATATAAAGGAGAGGAAGAAACGTCAACCCTATCCGTATGATATGTTACACCCATTAGTAGAACAGGACCACAACGGAAGTTAAAACATGGCTTAGTGTTTTAGCCAATGTTTTAAAAATCCAGACCAGCCCCTGTCTAGGGGTCATTCCCTTGTTGACCGACTTAATTAATTCCCAATTAATTCCCGATTAATCTCCGTTTCGTCCCGATTAATCCCCAAAAAGCTCTAATTGTCCAACTAACGCCTAACGATTTTTAGAATCTTGGTTTTAACACCGTCAAAGCATAAGAGATCGGGAGCTATGTCTACGACAACTAGAACACTGCAGCTTTTAATGATTGGGAACAGTCGTATATAAAAAATTAATTGGTTATATTATTTAGCTGTATAAGTTGGATGGCTCCATTATGAATTTTAGTTGGATGCTTTACTGTAATGTCGTTTTAACTTTCGATTTTGATCAAAGGTATTCATTTGGTTCAACCTTGGATCCAAATTCACGCTTCATGATGGGCCATGCGACTCGTAGTTCACGTGTCGGCCCAATTGTCCAGGAACTTCAGCCCAAAACTCTCCAGGGTGGTTCGGGCCTGTGGCTACGGCTATCCTCTAGGAGGCTGCCACGTCAGGAAGTGCATTTTTCCTTGTTACAAGCTCTACTGCTCCGAGTCTGGTTTTAGGGTTTAGTGCTGGGTTTAACACTCCACTCCCACCAGCAAATCTTAGCTGCAATACCAACACTAAACACTATGGCCAAGAACCCTACCGAAACGGAGGAGACCCACAAAATCAGCAGAACAGAAGACGAAACCGAGGACGAAGACGATGAAGAGGAGCTCGACGGTGGCTGGGAGGACTGGAGCGAAGGCGATGACGGCGCCGCCGACGGGTCTGACTCGGATTTCAGGTGCCTGTTCTGCGATTCTCATTACAGTTCGTGCGGTGCTCTCTTCGACCACTGCAACTCAGTTCATCACTTCGATTTCAATGGCGTGAGGAAGGCGCTTGGTTTGGATTTCTACGCTTCCTTCAAGCTTATCAATTATGTTCGCTCGCAGGTCAGTCCCATCAGTGCTTTTAACTTGTTTCTTTCTCTTGAAATGTCTCGTCTAGATTTGTTCCAAGGATTTGAAGGGAAGGGATGACTAAAATTTTCGTTTTAAAATTGATTGACACTCGAGAGAAAAAGGTTCTTCATGTGATGGAGAACAAGACTCTGAAATGATTTAATAAATGCTGATTTACTAAGGAGATGTAATTGTGGCTTCAGTTTTTATCCATCAGAGTGATTGTTGATGGATCATATATATATATATATTTTTTTTTTCTATGAATGTTGGACAGTCCCAAATGATGTATTCAATTCAATGGTGGTAAAAACTACCTTCAGTTCAAGTAAATGTTGTGCTTGAGAACTGAAGTTTATATACTTTGCTCTGCATAAGAAGTTCTTTTTGTGAAATATGGAACAATGGCTGTATTCTAATACACGTTTCCTTGTGTCACGTGGCTGTTCCGAGGATTAAAGTTTGCAAATTTAATTATTGCACATTAGTTAATGTGTTCAGATTTTCTCATCATCTGCAGTATCCTTTACCAGGTTGCAGAGCATAGATGCTGGAGCTGTGGGATTTCTTGTAAATCTGACCAGGATCTACAAAGCCATTTGCATCAAACAGTTAATTTCAAGGACATTAAGCTTCTTTGGGACGATGAAAAATACCTAAAACCTTTTATGCAAGATGATTCACTCTTGTACAGTTTTGGTGAGGATGAAGAAGGTGAAGATGACTCTGCTGTATCCATTGACAAAGAGCAAATTTTGAGGGATTTGGAGAACTTCAATGAGATTAGCATAGATACAGAGGACGTGCCTGAAAAAACTGTTGTTTCTTCAAATGGTCATTTAAACATTGCATGCTCTTCAAAAATTTCTCTGTCAAATCGTACTGCAAAGGATATTAAGGATGTTAATGATAACTATTTTGGGGCCTATAGTTCATTCGGCATCCATAGAGAGATGATAAGTGATAAGGTGCGATGATTCTATTTTATAAGGCGAATGCATTGCTTATTTCATTCTATAACATTTTTTGCAGAGAAAGTTCATATTTTTCTGGACATGCAGGTAAGGATGGATGCTTACAGGCAAGCTCTCTTGAAAAATCCTTCTCTTCTGAAGGGTGCAGTTGTGATGGATGTTGGTTGTGGAACCGGTGTACTAAGGTGGGATAATAAATTTAGATCCATGTGAATAGTACCTTTTACTATTTATCTGCTCCTTACTCATATGAACAGTAGGTTTTATATCAACACAATGCATTTTCTTTACTGGTTTCATGAATAACATCGAATCCAGTCGTGCCACGGACGTATGTCCATATCATATATATCATGTTTGATAAATTTTAAATGCATGTATCTTTGACCTCATTTTCTGCTTAAATCTCTTGGATCAGTGTTCTGAAAGTTTATGTATCTTGATGACTTCTGTCTGTTGGACACATAAGAGGGATTCCCATAATTAAGTTTTCAGCCTTAGAAGAGATGTGACTGAAATTTTATATGTTGTAGCATCCTAGAATGTTTTGTTCTCATTCAACATGGTATATGATTGTAGGTTCACCTATTTCTCACTGGACTATGTAAAGAACTGTGCTTAGGTAATATATACCGTATCAAGTTGGTTGCTTTGGTTATGTATGCCGTTTGGCCATATAGTTGCCAATGTCACATACTGACAGGATTCTTGTTTGTTTGGTTAAATATCCACTTTTTTTTTCTTCATGCGAACTCTATGTAACGATCCATCACATCAAGTTAATGGGTCCAGTCCTAATTCTTTGTAAAGAAAGTCACTCTCATTAGCAAAAGAAATTTTAATTGGTGACTCCGGTGACTCCTAAATTTTTTTTACCTCATACTTGTTAATTTTTAAAATAAAAATATCACCAAAAACTTCATTTTTACAAAGGAAAATAATGAATGGGTGCACTTGCACCTAATATGATGAATACGGCTCTGCCCCTGTAAGGTTCATTTGTTTGCTACCATCTTTCAGTTGCCTGTTTTAATTAATAAAAATTATCACCTAAGGCTTTATTTTTAAGAAGGGAAAAAAAAGAATGGGTGCACTTGCACCCATTATGGTCAAAATTGCTCTCTCCCTGTAAGGTTGATTTGTTGCTACCGTCTTTCATTTGCCTATGTTAAATATTTATTGTTTGCTGTGGTATAGTGGTTATGGAGCTCTGATTTCCTTTGTAATTAGTCTTTTTGCAGCCCAAGCTGGTGCCTCAAGGGTAGTTGCAATCGAAGCTAGTAAAAAGATGGCTAAAGTAGCAACAGAGGTAGATCTTCATGTTTGGAGTGTGAAAAACGCCCTCTATTTCAACTGATGGCTCTTTCCCCCTCATTTATTTTGCTTGGCTGATTGTAGATTGCAAAAAACAACAAGCTTTTGCGCGAAAGCCCAAGTGAAGGTGATAGCAGTGTCAATGGGGTGATTGAAATCGTTCAAAGTATGGTTGAAGAGGTTGAGAAATCTATTGAAATTCAACCTCAGAGTGTTGATGTGTTGGTGAGTGAATGGATGGGATATTGCCTACTCTATGAGACAATGCTCAATTCAGCGCTCTTTGCACGAGATAAATGGTTGAAACCTGGAGGTGCAATGCTCCCTGACACTGCAACTATTGTGAGTTGTTCTACCTTAGTCACTTGCATGTCGAAATCTGGATGGGGTCCTTTCTTGATTGTCTGCTCCTTAAAAACAATTGTTTTGTAGCTTGTTGCAGGTTTTGGTAAAGGAGGGACTAGTCTTCCATTTTGGGAAGATGTGTTTGGTTTCGATATGTCTTGCATTGGCAAGGAGCTTGTTGAAGATGCTGCTAAGAATCCCATTGTTGATGTTGTGGACAGTCGCGATATAGTAACCAATTCTGCAGTTCTCCAGGTTAGTACCTTAAGTACATTGGTAAGCTAGAATTGCAATATTTTAAACAAATGTGAAATAAAGGTTGATTTCTCTTTCCTTGTTCTTTCAGGCCTTTGACCTGGTGACAATGGAGCCTGATGAAGTGGATTTTACGGCCAGTGTTGAGTTGGAGCCTAGTGTGGAATCTAAAATAAGCTGGTGCCATGGTGTTGTGTTGTGGTTTGAGACTGGTTTTACAAGCAGGTTCTGCAAAGAAATGCCAGCAGTTTTGTCTACATCACCATTCACCCCCAGGACCCACTGGTCCCAAACTATCTTCACCTTCAAGGAACCGCTTGCAATTGCACGATCAACAAACACCAAAGCTGAGAGATCAGCAGAGGTTGGAACTGAGATGGGTCCTGCAACAAGGCTTCAACTGCGCATCAGCATTGCACGCGCTGCTGAATATCGCAGTATCGACATATCGTTGGAAACTACTGGAGTTGGCCAGGATGGTCAGAAACGAAAATGGCCTGTTCAAATATTTAATCTTGAATGAGTGGATCCAAGTTTTGCTGTAGATCAGTTTTCCATGTTTTTGTTGTGTATCAACTTGGAATTGTGAAGGCACTTTTAAGGATATTGAACCAGTGTTATGTTTTTTGGTGCTATGGCTTTAAAGATTGATTGCCAAAATAGATAGGTGAAACGCGCCGGGTAGTCAGTAGAGTCGACTAAACGATGTAGTTCGCGTATGACCTTCACCCGGGAGGGCTCTGAACTCACTCCTATGTTTGAGAGTAGTTGAGAGAGAGCGGGATCGCAACCAGGGCCAGACCAAGTTAGAGGGTAAACTGCTCTGCATTCGTCTTTGGGCCGATCAGATGTGCAGTAAGTGACTGGACATGGATTGACATATGATCGGAGTTGAAGGGTGGTAGTGCCTCAACACTTTCTTTACGACAAATAATGTAGGAATGTATGCCACCGGTGCGGTTGGTTCCACACGAAAGCAGAACCGGTAGTATTGAAAATAAAAACATTACCACCATTACCATTACTGATCGATCAACGAAAAGTATAACTCTGGTGTATATTTATATACATCAGCGTATACAAATCATTATTATGTTATTACGAAATATATTGGATGATAAGGTTTGACTGGGTCAAAGAAGCAAATTGATTAAAGGGACAACTAGAAAGTAACGTATGACGATTTGTCTGCTACGGGTGAGAGCTTTCAATCTAACCGCCGCTATGAATCCGTCACCGTGCAAGCCCCAAGTGTTATTAATTTATATTATAAGAATTGATAAAAGAAATTGAAATCACAAATTTTGTTTTTAAGATAAAAATATTATTATTTCCTACTTTGCTCGTTTTTTTAGCACATAGGAGATTCATTTATTAGAAACCAAAATTGTAGACGTGACCATAAAGTAGATTCGAAATGAAATTGAAACAACAAAAAGCGAAGTGAGGACGAGACTTGAGTCCGGACCCGTAGGTGCCAGACGCTAACCCTATAGCTAAATACTCGACTAATCTGCGGGTCAAATGCCCACCCCTAGTGATTTGAACTCATCATTATACTAAGTTTCCATACGTTAGGGTGTTCTATGGAATATCCTAAGCTCTGTGGTTCCGCCCCTGCTTACAGACATATATCCGAACATGAACACCCCTAATACCAATGGAAAACACTGTTCCCTTTTCATTATCATGTTATAATGTCAGCTGGATAATTTAAGATCTGTCTGCGAATTCATATTCCTGTTTAACATTATATTGTACAACACATCCCTTTCTTTGTAGTTGCCAGGCTTCTTTATATTCATACCTAATTTTAAAATGTGATACATATAGATAAAATATTACTGTAAACACCTGAGACAGTTTTAAATAAGGATCAACATGGCCTCTTGTCTATGCATAGAACAAAAATGGAGAGCAGCTCAAACTACATTTCACATTACATGGTCATGCGCACTCGTGGGTACGAATCTCAGCCCTGTCGTTGTACATTCACCAAGCCCTCCTCGAGTTAGAATCACACAAAATCATACATATCCATGTAGGGTCAAGCTGTAGCTCCGTTACTCAACTCAAGGGTCATCTTAATGTTCATAGCGGCCAACTCAGCAGCCAAGTATCTGAAGACGTAAGGCATAGCAACTGTCTCCATCCCTTCGCTTGACTCGCAGGCAAGGCAAATCACCTTCTTGGGAGCCTTGCCAGGTGGAAGTCCCCCAATCTCCCGAAGCATACGCTTTTGAGGTTGGATGTAGGACGTTGTGAGGATGCTACCACAACGGGAGCACACGTCAGCAATGTGATGGTCAGAGCATGTATGGAGCCTATCATGCAATAAATAAGCAGCCCCGTGAGCTAGCATCGAGTCCCGTTCCATTTCTCCAAATCGGATACCTCCTCCACGCTTTCTCCCCTTTATAGGCTGTCGAGTCACTTGGTCTACAATTCCCGTCGACCGCACCTATACCAAATGTTCATAAACCCCTGTTATGGACTTGACACATAATTAATCTACAAAAACTGTTCAATCTCAACATTTATCTACCCTTGAAAGATCGTAATATGTCCATATAGCCACAGCATGACAAGAATTACAAAACAAAATCTGGAAATGGTAAGCGCATCTGCAGGTGACGCACAACATTCCTTAACCATCTATCCAAGCTTTGAGAGTGTAGAGAAAACTTAGTTTTCTGACATATTAAAAATACAGCTTGATTACTCTTTACCATGCAAATATATATTACACAGGAAATATAATGTTTAGTAATACTTTCGTTATTAAAAAATGGATAATCTCACTCAGCTACCAGTAAGTATGCACCATTCTCATGAAAAAATAAAATATAAAATTCAGGCCTTTTCATCATTTCACGCCCAGAAGTTGACGAATAGGGGTAGAATGAGGCTAAAAAAATTAAAGGGGTTGTCAAAAACGTTTCAGACTTAGGGTAGTTAGTTGAGAATGGTGCATACTTTTAAGGGGAGCAGAGTGAGATTTTACATTAGAAAACGAAAACATACATTTTTAAAACTTGAAAGTACTTTTACATTATCCCGTTTCATTAAAATTTTACAACATCCACATAAAGCCTTAAACCTTGCACTACAGATCACATCTCTTCTAGTATTTACCATGCGTACACTTCACACATGTACACAGGTTAATTGCATAAAAAATCGCATTTAGACAAAATAATCAGAACTGGGGATATTTTGTCAGACCACCTCTGTCCGAGTATTTACCATACTTACACTTCACAAATGTACACAGGTTAATTGCATAAAATATTGCATTCAGACAAAATAATCAGAACTGGGAATATTTTCTTCATGGGCTAAAGAAAATAACAAGTCTTGAAGATGTAAGTTCAGGAATGACACAAGTGCAATAAGTGTGACCACATGAGCTTCAATATAAGTATTATATGAGATGAAGAAAACAGGTTTAGAGCTTGCCTGAAATTTGTCTGAGACCATGTGTCGGAGTCGCTGATAATAAACTGGGCCAATGAAAATTTCACAAGTGAGTTCTGTTCCATAAACTCCACTATATAAAACCTCCACACCGTGGTAATTAAATCCTTTCTCTTTCAACAAGGAACCAACTTCATCAACAATACTATCCCCCTTGTCTTTCTTGGTTGAACTAGAAAATGGTGTTGCATCCACAAATTTCCCATGTAAGCTACCTTGCTGTGACAAGTAATGATAAAGCATCAGTATATAGTATATAGTATTTGTCCTTTCTAGCTAATTATGCCTATGAATACAGGATAAGCTCCATTGAATATCACAAATATCATGTCAACAATTTTAGAGTGATGCTCTTAATACTGAAACCTAATGATAATGCTTTCTACCGTTCACAATGTTTTTAATGTATATGCTTTGCCACAAAACAACTTTAGTAACATTTATATAGCTATTAGTAATGAATTAGATTTTTCGAATTAAGAAAAAAATACTAAACTATTTCACAATAATGATACCTTAGCAGCAACGGATTCCAAAAGCATTGCAATCGTCATCCTTGAAGGAAAGGCGTGCGGATTGATAATAAGATCTGGACGCATACCCGTAACTCCAGAAAAAGGCATATCTATATCTGGCCATAACTGAGAGCAAACACCTTTCTGCCCATGTCTACTACTAAATTTATCACCAATGACAGGTAATCTAGGATGCCGAAAACGTATATTTACCTGATCAAAGAAGAAAACATGAGGCTTAAATGTTATGACAACGAGACTAACATAATTTTAAAAAATAAAAACGGAATGTGCTTGATTTAGTATTCGAATATATTGAGGAAATCAATTTAGAACTCAAAACACATAAGTAGGTTAAATGACTTGAGATAAGGCTCTCGGGTGTATTACAGAAAGAAAAGAAACTGGTGAGCATCAATTTCAGGGCCATACACGGGCATATCGTAAAAAGCAATGAAGAATTCAACAACAACAAAAAATCCATTTCAATAAACCTGTTAATCTTTATTGAATTTGTAGTGAAATTGTATAGGCCAACTCTTTGGGGCGGTAATTTTTTTCTTATGGCAACACTTGAGCTTATTAATGGTGCACCTAAACCTTTTGAACTGAACTGATATTCAATAATGTAATCAATAAATGAGAAGAAGAAAAACGGCTGGCTGGAATGGTACTAGTTACTATAAGTTTGGAGAAAGTACCCAACAGCAGTGTCTTTGGAACTTAATATTTGAAGTAAAATATGGCAATAACCAGTCACAAGTGAAATTAACAATTAAATACTAAACAAGAACACTTCAAATGGCCTAACAACAAATTACCTTTTGACAATGCTCTTTCTTGGTAGCTCCATGAACATGCTTCTTTTTTACATCAATAGATACATAATCAACATAAGCAGGATCTGAACCTTTCCTGTTATTCATTGTCGCCTTAGCAGCTACTGTATTGTAAATGCTACAATATGGCTCACCGGGATTTACTACCTGAAAGTCAGATATGACCAATCTGTTAAGATAGACACGGACAAGATAAAATAGCATAATTAATAAAAAAAAGGGATAAAAACTAATGAAGTATTAAGTCTAACCTGACCAACATACGGAAGTCCATCTGAATCGATCAAAGGATGCTTCTTATCCGCAAGTGCAAAATATTTTTGGGTGTCATCTGACTTGCGACCTTGATCAGTTAAGTCAATAGTTTCTGCCTGCCCAAAGGTGGTGATTTATCAACACATATTTCCATGTAGCAAATAAATTAAATCCTTATCAAAAAGAACAAAGCATTAAGAGCTTATTTAAACTACAATCGTAAACATGCACACAATTGATTGAGGAAACCATTCTGTCTTATGTCCACTTCCATTTTTCCCCATACACACAAATAGAGTTGAAAACCTACGACTGATTAAAAGGCCATGAATTCTTGAGTGTCTCTGAAAAGCTCCCCCAAACCAACGCCTGATAGGTCAGAGATAGGCTGGCCTTCCTAATGGGATGGGTCTTGGGTTCAAGTCAAGGGTGTGTGTGCATGTGCATGTATATATATTTAAATTGCTGAGTAAAAATGTTGATTGCACTTGTGTTTGAAACTTCAGTTCACAAAATTTCCCTAATTTTAAACCAGTTATATTGCATATGAAGAATGAATGTTCCTTATGGGTCAGACTACAGTTTATAGGAGTAGAATGTACAGTAATAATGTACTAAGTGTAATTACAGTCTAAGTTCACACTTATTAACCAGTGAATGACAACATGTAAAGATCATTCATAATTTTATTTGAGGACAATACAATTGAGAACTTCTAACTAAATTGCAGAAGATTTGATAAGCTGTTTTAAAACATTCGTGTATTTTCCATAAACTTGATATTTTTACTATCAAGTGCATGCACACCTGATATATTTGTCCACGAAACATTCCACGGTCGACTGACGACTTATTCAGAATCATGGCATCCTCCATATCATACCTGGATAAAGTAAAGAAAATGGACTTTTAAAAATTGTAAAATGATAAAGAAGAACTCATTAGTCTAAAATTCATACCCTGTGTATGCCAGCACTGCAACAATGGCATTCGTCCCATTAGGAAACTCGTCAATGCTGTATTTTGTGTATGTTTTTGTTCGAACAATGGGAGTTTGAGGGGTCTGTACAAGATTTTGAGGGTATCAAAAATAAGTTGCATGAAATAGCAAATTATTTGTTCTTGTACAACAAATGAATATATAGTTCATTTAAGTGTGTGTGTAAACAAGTTCTGAAAATACGAAGGAGGTGAGGATTGTATGAACCAACCTGAAGATGATACAGCTTCTGATCTGCACGACAGCCGATCGATTGCATAGAAAAAGCCATGGTTTGCTTTGCCATCTGAAAAACAAAAGTTAAGAAGTTTAAAATACATACAAACCTAGGACCCCATGTAAAATGCAAAACATTTTTAGACATCAAGCAAGAGGGGAGTGTTGGGGTAAGTTGGGGAAGAATCACCTGACACTGGTACATATTACGTGGACTCTGATTATGATCTGACCAAGGTGTAAGATTAGCAACCACACTGAGCATATTAGTTGGGTGGATTTCTTCATGAGTAGCAGGAAAAGAATCCTGTCTTCCTCCATCTCCACCATCTGAACATCTTATTTCCATGAAAACCTAACATATACAAAACATAAAATCAGTGAGCTTACAGTAACACTCTACTACTGTATGGCTACAAAAACTCAACACTCACTTGTTCAAATGGTCCAATAAGTTCTATGTCTGGACTATCCTCGGAAGGGATAGAAATATTTCTAACTGGTCGAACAAATCTAGAAGGAGATGTAAATAGATATAAACCAGGATATGCCCCACCCCTGCTCAAAGGAACATAGCCAACTTCCAGGTCATCAGGAATCTGAAACAGAACATTTTGGCAGTAGCACGATGAAAATTTTGGTAAACAAAAGGAAAAACAAAGGGAACAAAAAATAAGATACAGACCACTGAAGCAGATGAAACTTTTAATCTCCGCAAATGGGAAACAACTTTATCAATTTGACTAGTTGGTATGGAGCCTTCAACGCGACCATCTAGAAGAACCGAAAGAACTTCAGGAGGACCAGCTTGAACAAGCTTTGGCACAGAAGGAGACATTCCAACCCCAACCAGAACACTGATAACAGACTTCCTTATACTGAAAAAATCTCTAACAGATCCTTTTGAATCAAAATACGAAGTGATTCCTGGAACAGATGTAGAATAGTTAGAAATTTTGATCCTAGATACATGCCAAAATGCTGATAATATACATCCTTAGAATTTTTTATGCATAGCAACAAATCCTTGAACAACCCAGTTATGGATGTGTAGTTTCTTAAAAGACTATCACCAGGAAGGAATAATAAATGGCTTAGTCAGTGTATGGGATAGGCTAATTATTCACATATACAAAGAACAAGAATACTGATTCCCAAGCAACACTGTGGTCAGCTGCTTGTATCTTTTACTTAACTCTTTGGTCCCATACTAATTCTCCTTCTCAGCTCCATCATATCTAATGTTATCTCATAAGTTGGGCCATGTTTATTAATGTCTTTTATTACTGCATTCCAAATAAACTTGAACCCTATCCCAACTTCTTTTATTTTTTTTTCTAACTGAATTTTCGTATCATTCCTCCCAACTTCTTTTATTTCTTCTAACTGAATTTCCATACCATTCGTATGGCCTCACTTACACTTACACATGTGCAGGCTGGTTTCTCTCTTTTTAATCCTATCCTTTACATAGTTCCAAATTAACTAAGCATTCTCATCTCCGCTACATCCCACCTGTTTTGTAACTTTGGAGTATAAGGATTGCAAAATGTGGCAGAATAGATATGATCTGATACATAAGCTACATAAACAAGTGAGAATTTGTGAATCCAATCTAATTCTACACAAAATCTTCAATGTCCACCAGTGAAAGCAAGCCACGCCCTCAAATTTTAGCCCCATCCACATGTATCAAAATTATAATACTGACACACACCTAATGAAAATTCTGTAGAAATTTTAATCCAGCAATATAAACTTACTACAGGAACAAGTCATATGGTTTAGCAACCCACAAGGCTCCCCATCAGGTGTATGCACAGGACAAAGAAAACCCCAAGATCTGCAAGTTTAGAGAAAACACATATCCAATAAATTGGAATCAAATAATATTAGAAACAACAATAACTTTTTTCAGAGTTAATACATACTCAGGTAGCAGCTTTCGCACACTTGTTGTGCGAAGTCCTGCGAATGAAGCCCCACGATGGACAGCTCTAAAATGAGACAGAAAGCGCAGGAAATTGAGCCTCTCAGCTTGAACAGTATAGCCAGCCCTCTAATGAACATAAACAACATTCATAATCATATTAGTATAAACATCCAACTTAAACAAAATTACATCTCAAAGAACAAAAATATTCCATAAATATTTTGAAATCCCCATCAACCAGAAGTCGTAAAGATATTGTTCTAATACAATAATAAGGTATAAGACCAAAAAATATTAGTATACATGCTTTTTGAAGCAATGCATTATTATATATTACTAAAACACTTCAAACATCAAATCTAGAAGAATTATAGTTCATCAGAGACAAATAGAGTTACATATCAATTTGGAAGAAGGTTAAATATCTTACAAGCATGTATCAATGTTTATGCAAATGTATGTGAACACCATATCGTCAATTCACCACTTTCTATTGTTTGAGTGAAGTTCATGGTTGTGTATCATTCATTTATGGAAGCCAATAATGAAAGCAAATGAATGTACATACAGTGACCATTACTACTCGCATGACCATAATTTAAATAATCCTTGAGGAACCATTAGACTACTTGAATGAGTGAGGCAACGAGGCCTATACATTTCTGATTGCACTTTAACTCTTGCTAAGAAAATGCATGAATGGATGATAATAGTAAAAGATTCCAAATTAAGAAAATGAACCAGGGAATGTCACACCTGCTGTAAATCTAAACCTGTTTGTGTAATTAGTCTTCCAGTTTTCAACAAGTTCTCAATTGCCAAACCAACTTGCTTTGGAGGATTCTTTTCCATAACCTTCTTGACATCAGCCACTGCATCTCAACGAACACAAGCATCAGTGGGACTGAGACAGAGGGATGGAAAGCGATAGAGGAGAGAGGAAGTGGGTGGAATAACATACAGTTGCAAAAATCAAATTTTTTGTTTGTTTTTTTCAGCTCTTCTTCAATTAGTTTTTTCCCTTTGCTTAGCCAGTCCTCCAGCTTCTCCTGCAATCCAAAACAAACAATATGCAAGTATAATATAAGAGTTAGCCTATATAAAAACTGAAAAACTACCATGTTTCATACATTAGTAATTACAACTCAACTGATTAGTGGAAAGGAAAATTGAACATATCTCAACTGGTCAATATATTAGATATAGCACACCTGTGCAGCAGTACTCCAGATGGATAGTACCTTTTCCACATCGAATCTTGTCTCACTATGTGGAAGTCTCCACAAGAAGAAACTAAATATTTACTTTCAAAATATTGAACATGTATAGCAATACATGTTTATATACGTCATATTTATAATATGACCAGACAAAACTAGATACCACATTTGAACAGCCTCAGGAGCCTCGGTATAGCTTAGAAGGCGTAAAGATCGAAGTGCTTGCTAATTTCCACACACCTTATTTGCAAAGCAACCTCTAAGGTGACACACTACTCGAAATCTTCTAAACATAGAAAATGATTTTTTCCAGATATCAATTACCTTCATATAAATGGTAATCAGGTGACCAGGGAGTAACACTTCTTGATTTTGCAAAGAATCTGGGTTGTCTGGCTCAGATGTCTGGTCAACAAGTGAAAAAAGCTTCTGTAGCATAAAGCTGAAGAAAAGAAGTCAGACTTAAACCCATCAAGGAAGATACTGAGTAAAACTATTAACTGAAAGGACAAGATTATCTGGAAAAGTAACCGAAAAGGCAACAGACTACTCTGTAACGATGTAAAAAACAGAAAAGGGTGGAAGCTTACATGAGTAGATTAAACTTGTCATAATTGTGTTCAAGGTGAACAAATATGTAGTTCTTTAGAACAAGCTCCGCAACCTGTACGATGAGAAAAATTGCAGATATTAATAGTGTCACAAAACTGTAACTCAAATCACTTTGTAGAACATTTAAATTCTTATTCAGTAAGAATAAAATGAAAGTAGGAAGATTTACAGTGGTGGCACTTTGATTTTCAACTCCATCCATAACAGGCTTGAAGTTCTCCCCTGAATCAAAATGAATGAAGTTAACACAGGTGCTGAAACAAGGTAATAATATTGATGATTGATTGAATGCCTTAGCAAGTACCAATATGCTGTAAACACTGATCACGAGTGAAAAGAGACAAGCCCCGAACTTCATCTAATATGATTTTCGCCCTTTCGCCGACAAGCTGAGTGCCAACAACTCCCTTTTCATTCTGATATTTCTTATTGAAGCAGCTTGTCAAACTAGTGTCTATTTCATGATCAGTAGTGTTAATGAGGGCCTGTTAACAGCATTCAAGATTTAATACTTTGTCAACAATTGTACAAAGTCCCTAGAATTATACGATAAGAATGTGTGGAAGCTAATTATGAGATAGAAAAGAGTCCCATAATCCTTTTTTGAACATTTGATGGCCACGTTCATAATTGGTATGACTTCTTGAATAAAAAAATATCATTCTGAATAAGAACATTCAGCTGAATTGATAGCATCATAAAAATAATAGGAAAAAAATGAGAACCCATATAATATCATCTATGTTTCTCATATTTATTATTTTATTTCAATGGCATAAAACCATAGAAGTGCAGATTATGTTTGACTAATCTCCAAAAAGTTGCATTTAAACACTATTCAACAATTAAAGGGGGACACATAAGAACTTTTCCTACAGTGGTAGTTTCTGATATTTGGAAAATAGCTTATTCAAAACTATCATTTAGTTCTAAAAGATATAAGTTATAACTACAAAAGATATTTGTGAATAACAACTACATTGAACTTTCTTTTTTGCAATAATTACAGACTACAAGAAACAATAGCAGCAAAACAGTCAACTAATATATCTTAAAACGTCTAGATACCTTTACAAAAATTCCTACGAGAAGCAAGTCAGGGATAATCAGAATGAAAACAGCAAAACAGTGAATCTAAAAACTGTTAAATACCTTAAGAACAATGCCTACGGGAAGCAAGTATTCTCTTCCCTGTATCCTGCAGAAGCAAATTAAATAGCTAAGCAATCTAGTTACACCCTAGAGCAAACTAAAGATAAATGCAACCTAGTTAGGTATTTCAAGATTCTAGATCAAAACAATGTTTCCAACTAGTTTGCAGTTATACTTCAAAATGCTTACCAAACTCCAAGTCTTGCGCTTCCATTGCGAAGGTAATATATTTTAATAGACACTGAAGACAGATCTTCTCTCACACACCTGGAATAAGGATCAAAGTATTAACAATTATCTAAATAGAGCATGAAGAGCAAAAGAAAGTCCAAATCAATACTGTAAGATGCTAAGATGGATAACAGTTCGAGAATCGGGGAACTAGAAGGATCAAAAAGCACATGTGATAAAATTATAGGCACAACACAGGGTGTTTTGACAATTTTTATGTGTCAGACGTCTCAGCAGAAGCTTGTGAGAAGCTCTGGGGAGTTATACCAGTCTGTGTATGCATGTCTTTATATTGTTCAAATGCATGTATGTAAGCATATATATGTTCATTTGTTTGTGAATTAAACAGGAACAATTAAGTATATAAGATCAGAAGTAATTCTCAGAGATCTAGAGTTTTTGTTCAAAACAACACAGAAATAAAACGACATGCATGCCACAATATAACCAAATGCAACTATGAACAAAAATAGTATAGAAAGAGAACCTTATTACAACTGCCTTGTCTGTATATCCTTCGCGTCGATCACGAAATGAGTTCCTCACCATACTCATTGGCTGAATTTAAACCATGAACCCAGAAATATTATGGTTATGATTATAAACATGTAAAGTTGATTCATGTTTGAAAAATATTGACGTTCTACAACCATTTATTAACTACTTAAATTGATATTTGAAATCGGTACAGCGTAACTAGCTCAGTAAGTAAAATATGCAGGAGATTGAAAGGCTACTCATGCATGTAGCTTCACCTGAAGTAAAATATAATAACCACTTACGTAATTCCGCTTTGGTAATATAAGAAGCCGAACAACTCTTTCCAGCCCATTCAAAACGAAATAACTGAAGAGAAAAATCAAGTGCAGATGTAAGAGAGAACTAGGAAGATCGCAAAATAAAATACAAAATTGAACAGCGATACAATACAGACTGCTACTGTACTTGAACTGACATGCTGATAGATGCTAGAAACAATTCAACGTGAATTCAAAGCAACACAATTAGCAACCTAATTGACTTTCTATGTTAAAGTCAGCACTGTAGTGGATTACTTACCCACCCATCTCGGATGCCTCTTCTTTGCAAGAAACTAGTTTTCGGGCATCGAAATCTCTCAAATGACAAAGTTTAGACTGCACAAGTGAACCATTTCCAATAATCAGGCAACCACTAAAAAACAGATAAAAAGGTATATTGACAGTTGCACTTAAAACTAATATGTGTGCATTGAGATGCATATAACCAGACCCCATCCTTCAATCAAATAATAAGACCAATTACATAAGTAAAAACAAATAGTTCCCTGGACAAACAACATGTACATATGGGCAGCAAATTAGACATGATCCATTGTCTAAATGAATGGGTCATCAACCACAAAGCGAAAAAAAATAGATATTTATTTAGGGTAAGAGCAATTTTTAACAAATATCAACTGCTTAAGGAAGTGGATATTGTGAAGTGTTTTCCTAAGATGTAAAAAAAATCACTTCGTAACAATTCCAGCACAAAAGATATGGAGGTTTCCAACTATTTTATGAAATGGTCTGATGCAATGACTCGTACCCAATAACAAATCATGCAAGCTGACTGACGAAAATCATTCAAGAGGACAATAAGGAACAAAAGCATGCCAGCAATTTACACAAGATGAACAAACAAATAGTGCCTACATATGAAAACACACCAATAGCAATGTGCACTAACCTTAAGCATTATGGGGAGATTTCCAAAACAAATTCTTTCCCTCACTGGCTGCTGATCATCATACTTAAAGAGAACATCCGCAGAGAACCTTCCTGTGTATGAAGTTTTGGACTCTCTACACTGTTTTGAATAAGTCCATTCAAGCCATCAGAACATAAAATAACAAATACATCATACATGGACAGCAAAAAAAATCACATGAATGAGTTAAATCTTACTTCAGCAGGATATAGGGCGTCACGCATTGTCTTTGAGAGACGTTCCTTTTGAGCTGGGAATACCTCAGGCTTACCAAACGATAGTGAGACAAGAAGTCAAGGACGAACCGTAACACACAACTATAGGGACATCCAAAAGCATATGGGAAAGATCAATGTAATTGGGTATTTAAAGCATAGCACAGCACTATGATTTTTCCCACCAATTATGCAGTACAATAAAATAAAATAAATCAACAAGAAAAAAAATCCCAGTGAACTCATATATAAACAAAACGTGCTAAAGTCAGCCTATTAAATCAATGCATAGATTAGGCATAAAAAAAGGATATTTCTGAGCTTCCTTCCGGTGAAAGCGTCGTCGATTTCGATTGGCTTGGCCTGCAACATCATGGCCTCCAATCCAGCCTCCACCATGTGATCGAAGGACTCTATATGGTGCCGCATCAGATCCTTCAACGGCCCAAAGTCCGGCGCCGCAACGGAATTCGCCACCATCTTTTGCGTGCTCTGAAAATTCTCTTCTCAGTGGAAGCTAAAGAAACTGCTGTCGGGTCTTGAGACAGGCTTCGTACCAGAGTGGAGGTTTTTGGAGAAAGTGAGGTTGGAGCTGGAGATGGAGATGGCAAGGGTTTAGGGTTTTAGAACGACGTTAAGGCTTTCCTTTTCTTCTATCATGATATGGGCTTGGGCTCGCTTAACGGCTGGATAATGTGCGGTTGGAAGAGCTTGTCAAGCTCGGACCGGGTTTTGGATAACCCGACCCTATACTATATCAGAATTGTGCCCTATACTATATCAGAATTGTGTATTTTTAAGTTTCATGTTTTTTTTGTTGATCAGCAAAACGGTATTATAAATCTCACATTTTTCAAAGGGAATACTACAATTGTATATTCTCAATTTGTCAAGTTTTTCTAAACCTATCCTTACGTATTTTTGTATCCAATTCCTATTTCGATGTTTTTTTTGTAATAAATTACCTATGTCGTAGATTTTTTCATTCATTTACTGTTAATTTTTTCGGAAATGTTCAAAATACCCCTTAGTTATACAACCCTAATACAATCATATCTTTCAAATATTTATGAAGATATCATTATTTCAAGAGTTATTTTCACCTCAGTACCCTAACTATTGGTTTAACACCACTTCAGTACCCTAACTATTTTTAGAGTCACCTCAGTACCCTAGAATGCCATTTTCCATCACTTTAGTACCCAAAGTTTCA